>JANSTQ010087325.1:0-14542 GCA_026167885.1 Bergia puertoricense
GGGAGGGGGTGGGGAAGATAGGGTTAAAGATATTGATTTATTGTTTGCAGTGTATAGTATGTATAAAATGTGTCTTTTATCTAAAGTGAACGGGCTGCTAATTTGAGCAGACTTTATACTTGGGAGAAGCGTTTAACTAATTTCTACCCTTTTATTGAGAAAACAGAGGAACGTTTTTTTCAGTTAGAGTTTGAAGATAAATATTTATTCGAGAAAGTACGATTGTGGAAGAAAAATAATACTACAATTAAAGCCACAATGTTATTAACCTTCTTTTTGTATAATTTTCGCTTAAGTGTGATGAAAGCGATGCACTTCAAATAGCAATCAGAGATTAAAAACATTGGACGGCATAAGGACACAACGCAATTGACAGTTTGTGGCTCGCTGAGAAGTGAAGTTATCGTTGAAGCAAATGTATGAAAAGTTTCATTGACACCGATTAAAAGTTGCTAGGACAATGAAATGACAATGTAATGCAACGTAAAAAATCTTTCTACACTCAAGCGAAATCTAGTTTTATATACTCGTTTGAGTTGCTTATTATGTAGTTTACCACGATACTGTTTTCAGATGCAGGCATTATACCACGGAAAGATCTCGAAGACAATACATGCTCAATTACAAACTACCTGGATATTAACCAAGACAACATGGACAAAGCGTTGAGGGGTCACGTGATCTCCTTGTCCCTTGTATCGTCCGAGCTGCAGTGTGGCGATCTGTGTTTCCGTCATGCTGGTTGCTCCGCGTTTAATTTTTATCAATCAGAGAGATGGTGCGAGTTGTTTAGCCACTTTGAAAACGTTGTGCCACGAAAAGGTTGCAAACACAAGATATTCGATCAAGACACATTTCGAGTGGTAAGTAAAATATGGTTCTTTCAAAACTTGGAAAATACGGCCTTGGGGAATTCAGAAAGATTTAACACCTGAACAATTGACTACTTTCAAAATATGCTCCAGTGGCCATAAACAATAACTTCAAATTGAGGTCACATGCCAAGTTCTCATACATTTGCTGTATCTTTGCCTTTCTGGCCTCCACTGAGAGTTTTTGGGCCATTGGGGCGTATTATGAAAGTGGTCTATGGAGTACGCAGCAACGTCAGACTACTAATATTAGGAAATCCTATGCAACAACGTCAGACATTGGACAGGAAATCTTATGCAACGTTAGACATTATACAGGAAATCCTATCTAACAACGTCAGACATTAAACAGGAAATCTTATGCAACGCCAGACATTATACAGGAAATCCTATGCAACAACGTCAGACATTATACAGCACATCCTACGCAACTATGTCAGACATTAAACAGGAAGTCCTATGCAACGTCAGACATTATACAGGAAATCCTATGCAACAACGTCAGACATTAAACAGGAAATCCTATGCAACAACGTAAGACGTTAAACATCAAAGAAAACATACGCAACAACGTGAGATATTAAACGTTAGGAAACCCACTGTAACGTGAGACGTAAGAACGAACGTCCGACGTAAAGTTTTCTGCAACTGACCCGAGGGCATGACCTCAGGCAGAAATCTAAAACTCGGTTTAACACCATTTTCTCTTTATTGGTTTGCAGAGCTTCCTTGGCACTTGTAGGTCGAAGCCATGAGCTGGCACTAGGAAAAGCGCTGTTTACTGGACACGAAATGGTCATCTACTGACATGCAACATATATGCTACAGTTACCCCTTTAAGATATCTACACTTGCTTGTACAAGAATATATCTGTACGCAGTCTTGTCTTTCTTTTAAATTAGCTTTTAATGGTTAGGATTTTTGAAATAGCTTTTAGTATGTTGGGATTCTACATTAACTTTAATATTTAGGATCTTTTTCTTTGGTTTCTCTTTTTACTATTCTTTATATAAGTACCTTTGTTAGATGTTAATGTTTAATCATTGTTATTCACTTATGTAAGTTCTTTAAACTGTGTTTGATAAATTTTATGTAAAAAGCGCACAATAAGTCAATAAACTATCATCATCATCATCATCATCATCATCTTTGCCGGGATACAGCTTCCAAACTGGGTGTGGTAAAAACATGCAGTTCAAACACTAGATCAATATTGAACCGTATCACGTGAGGTTTTATCGTTATTTAACCATATCACTTGAAGTTTCCTTGTTATCTAGAAATATCATAATCTGGTCAGGCCAAGGCTCAGAATTTAGCCTCTTCCAGGCCCCGCGTCAGGGTGGGGAAAAATGGAAGGCGGCCTGTGGACATTGCAGCCAAAAGTCGTTTCTTTATACCAGTATTCTGATTGGTCAATTCGCTACACGTGACGTTTTTTTCTTGGGTTTAAAAACGGCGGTTGCTTTTTGGTGCTTTTCTGTGATACTGTTTTAAAATACAATTTCCACAGATAACTTGTTTACAGGGAGAAGAGAAACTGTGCTGAACGTATTAAACATAAAAAAGGGATGTGTTCACCCCGCTTCTCATCGGATTTGGAACGACAGAACTTGTTCAGACTTGTTTATCAGCGATTCCCCGGTTCGAATTTCGAAACACTCAAATGTCAAATTTGCGAACGATTTACTTTTTCAGTTGTGTCGCCATTAATTTCGAAAATATCAGTTGCGGGTACTGCAACTTAATATGGCCTCGCATTCTTATTATCAGATACAAGCTCTCTGAGCAACAACCAAAAAATTTTATAAACAGTGGAAAGCAGGGCCAAGGGAAAACGCGAATGTGGGAATTGCTGTGGACGAAGTTCGCTCTGTCTAGGAATGGATCGGAAAGAGCTCAGTATCTTTTTGAAACATCTTTCCAACTTTTCTTTACTCAATTTTCCGTAAAACTCAGATGGAACAGGTAATGGCATTGTACACAGAAGTTTTAATTGTTTTGCATTCTGATTTCTATGTAGTTCAGTGAATTATAATTCCTGACATATGTGGTAAACAGCTTCGTTTTAAGACCAGAAACAAAAATATCAGCAGCATTTTACATGTAAACAGTTTTATAATTATTTGTATGACATAAAGTCCATGAGTTGACTGTTCTGTCTTGTAATAAAATGTTACTACAGCATAAAACATTAATTTACATTGTTGACGTTATTTAACTCTCCGCGCCGCGACAAACACTGAAACAGTTTCTAAACAACTGACCCATGAATTTGTTTTCGGCTCAAACTTCACACGTTAATATAAATAAGGGATTTTTTGAGAAATAACTACCACATAAAACAGTTTTAAGTTGCATAATTTTTGTCTTACTGTTTGTAATCAAGAAAAACTTTCGATTTCCAGAGCTGGAGACGAACAGTGTCAGCAGAATATTATTTCGAGACTGTTTAACAGTAGCTTGAAATTATGGTTATAAAAGGTGATGGTTGGAGTTTTCTGGACAGTGTATTTATTTTTCTAGGGGAGTTGCGTTCGTTATAAATTATAAGGTCGACTACATGTAAAATAAAAACAAGCTTTACGCTGTTTGTTGAAGCAAGTGCACCGATCTGCAGACTGGTTTGATTGACAGATGTGTCGCACTACATGTCTGATTGCGTTACAGTGGGCGGTAGAGCTTATCCTTCACAATGTCTGCAGGCGCTCCCTTCCCCTTTTCCCTCCCTCATTCGCCCAAAGTTTTCCCCGAGTGCCTGGAAGAGGCTAATCAGAATTGAATTCTAGGATACAACAACGCAGATGAGAGAACTGCCGACGTAGTTTTACTTCATTTCCGTTTGCTTTGGCTTCTATCGCAATTGCTACGATGACTTGGTCATCAGCTCCGAAGAAGCCCTGACGACACTGTGCAGCAGTTTGCTCTTTACTCCCCGAGCCACGGATGTCAAGGTTAAGATGGCCGCAGTGACTTGTACATTAACTTCGTAACGAAATTGCTGTACCAAGACCGATCGATCCGCCTAGAACAACAAGAGAACCGGCTGGCGGCTTCAGACAGGGCGACTGGGAAAAAATGGTTGCGGCCATCTGCCGGAGCTATCCCTAAATATAAGTGAGGGGATAACCGCTCAGCACTAGTATACAGATATAGTTATTATTAAATGTGTTAAGTTAAAGTGCTGTATAAATATCCCAAGTACTTCCTTCTGAGCGATAGCCCTAGAAAGGAAATGGGCCCACACGGAGAAAGAGAAAAAATCTCTGACCCCGGCGGGAATCTAACCCACGATCTCCGGAACAGATCACCGTTGCTCTACCAACTGAGCTACAAGGGCAGCTGGGAGCTAGTCGTGGGTAATGAAGATGGTAATGTGCGGTAATGAACACATGAGTGAGGGGGTAACCATTAAGGAGTCGATCAAGAGTGAGCTGGAGGGAGCACATCCGAAATGCTACGTTATGTGGTAACCTTACAAGGTAGCCAGCGGGCGATGCCGGCTTGCAAAGTTATCAGGTGCTCCATACTCTATTTAAGGTCACCACAGCAGTGGCAGACCTCTAATGATGTGTCTAATGGAGATCATGAAGCGGAAGTGAGGTCGGCACATATGTTGGGCCGCATAATATTTGGCAACCACAGTGAATGCTTGGCTGAGGTCGACGTGGCAGTAGCTGTAAAATCAAGAATCTAAACAATTTCGATGATTAAAGTAATCGTCAGAGATAAAAACTGAAGTGCAGGTCTGTGTATGTTTCAGTTACACCAATACACCGTTTTGCTAATACAGTTGACTCTTGCTAACTCGAACTCGCAGTAACTCGAACCTTGCGCTAGCTCGCAGTCATTTTGGGTTTCCTTTATAATTTTACCCTCGATAACTCGAACTCTCGAAGCTTTTCCATTTTCCTTGAAGGTTCAAGTTATTTGGAATCAACTGTACAAAAGTTTGCTAGATCCATTCCCTTGTGGAGGCCCAAAAAGTCACTACTTGGTTAAATTTGGGCTGATTAATTCAACATAAACACCACATTTAGCCCCCAAGAAAAAATGGAACTGGCAAAAATTTGCATTAGCAAAATGGTGTATCTCTCGAGGGTACAAAAAAAATATGAATCGACTGGTTCATGCCGGTTTTGTCAAGGGACGTTATTGATGCTGCAAACGTTTGGCTAACACGTAGAATCACTGAAGCTTTGTAGATAAAAGTACTAAAAAGATCTAAACAAACATGCAGTCTTTGTAACCTATACTGTGCCCTCGGGGATTTTGTGTAACCTACATGTTTATACATAGTTAAATCTAGGTGATCGGGTATTTATCACGTGCTTGGAGTAAGCCAGTCAGCTCGCACTTTCAGGTCTATCCAAAAAGCACCATTCCTGAACGCGCTGCGAGATTAGCAACGATCGCTGATGTTTTCTCGTTTTCCTAAAGAAATGAATTCAGTAAAATGAACTATCAAACCGACACGTTCTGGTAATTACATTCAACAACGAAGTTGCTTTTTAGCCCATGCACAACTTTAGCTGATAAAAGTATTCAAAGACAATGGGTTTTGATAGTACTTAGAACTGTTTTAAAATCAACGACTGAAATTTAAAATGGCGGCCAGTTTGAGACCATTTTGTGCGCGCGCGGTTTTATGGGATGGTGCCATACGATCAATTCAGTCAGGCGTTCCTAGCGCGCGAAAGCCAATTATCTGTCGAGGATGATTTATCGCATTTTACCATAACAGAGTTCCCACTCCTGATTGAACATTACATTAACAAATCCTGTGTGAAACAAATTTCCTTTGGTGGTCGCGCTCGTGTGTTTTCAGTCTGAACTCGCCGGCTTTCGCATTTGTCGATTTTAAGTCAAAGATTTAAACAAATTTTAAAAGTTTGTTGTTGCCGTAACCGTCAACTCAAGGATTTTCAAGAACCTCCAACGGTTTTTAAGGACCGTGGGAACCCTGCCATAATCTTAAACATTTCCTACTAACGGAATATGACATGATTCCAAGAATTCTTCAACACGGTATTTATTAAACATAATACTCAATGCAACATCTAAATTCCCAACTACAGTAGCCACTTGCGAAATTCAAAATACAGTATGTAACGAATGAAACAGAAACGCTTTTTGAGCAATAATTTATTTAAAAAAAACCTCGTTGCTGTTAAAGGGTATATCAGATGATTTCTTGAACAGCTGATTTCATAATCTTGTGTCGTGCAAAAAGTATATTTTTCGTTTTCGGCTTTATCAATATTTTTTAGGAGAATTTTCCACTCCCCAATAAATTATCAAACGTGCAGTTCGTAACCGACAACACATTAAATATATTTAAATACAAATAATCGACAGCTCATTAAAGTGGCTGTTTCACGCTTTGCGCATGCTCAAGGATTTAATGACCCAATACCTGTTTCAAGCTAAGGTATCTCTAAACAGGCACTGTTCAGATACCAATCTAAGTCAAGATGCAAACGCCATGGATGGTCCATTTTAGGCGGCGATTAAGTTGGATTGTAGTTATCAGTATTTATTTCAAATTGCTTAAAATCTTGGATAAAGTGTTCGATTGCTGTCTTTTTAGTGGACTGAGAGGTTTTCTTTTGAAACTATTCAGATAAACAACGTAAAAATTTAACTCAGTCTGAGAAAGAGAAACGCACTGAGTCAGCCATGAAACAGCCCTATAAATATTCACCCTGGAACACCGAGTTTTGTCAAGGAAAATGTTGGGCAAATTAAAATGAAAGATATCCCTTGATAGCACTCTTATAACCATGCAAAAATGTCATAAATGTTGTTAGCTTTTTTTTATCAAGTGTAAACGCGTGAGAATTATTTTTAGCCCTGAAACTCACAGATCCACAAGCACGCCAAGTTTAAACATAATCAAATGAACGTGTCATCTGTTACTCCCGTTGTCAGTCCCAGACTTCACTCGCATTCGCATCTGCTGCTGGCCAATACTTTGTTGTATCACGCAACTAGCGTTTCAGTTGTCAGTTTTTTGTGCGGTGACTCTTCGCAATCTCTCGTACTTGAGGTTGGCGAACCACAAGACACGAGACCATCGGATTCCCCACCACAGTTGACGTACTTGTTGATGTAAGGTTCGACAATTTCCCAGACCTAGTTGTAACACAGCACACACCCGAGTACAACAATCAGCAACATACTGAATCTTAAGCTAAAAGGAATAAATGAATCAAATATAGAAGAAACTAATCGTCTTTATTATTTAAAGAGTCAGTATGAAACTCCCTGGAACGGCTAAAAGTTTAGCTCAAGCATAAATAATTATTTAGATTGGTTGTTATTGTCATGTTCATTAGGATCATCATTATTGTTAAACTGCAAACCACTGTACTCCTACAAATAACTGGTGTTCATTTTTTTTATAAAAAATACCAAAAAAACCTAAAACCCTAATTTTGCCTAGGTACCAGACATCCACGGTCCTACATAAGCTCACCAAGGCTCTTACATGTAGTTTACTGTAGTCAAAATAAATCATGCTAGAAGCCCCAAGATTTCGTCAAACACCCAACCACGTCCTCGCGAAAAGAAAGCTTGTCTAAGCCAGAAAGAGGTTGACAAAGTCTACGCGATTGCTACGCCACAGTAGCCAAAGAGCGCAAACCTGGCGTGGTACATTTGGGATGGTAAAGGAGCCAGGGCAACTAACCACGTAACCAAGACTTTTCCCTTGAAACAAAAACCCTAGGAATACGGTTGAATCTTAAAGCTAGGAAGAGCCAACTAGTCAACCTCGTACCCAGGCTCTTCCCTCTCCCGAGAGAAAGACCCTGGTTGGGTCTGGTCACGTGGCATACACATTCTGGGTGGTAACAAATAGAACCGACGAGGGAGGGGTGCTTAAGGTTGCATTTTGTTCTTACTTAGCCCAGTGGAGAGCGGCACGTGCGCGTGGTACTCCCAGACTTCCAAAATGTCGAACGCGGGTAATGCGAAATGTAGAAGAGAAACGCCAAAGAAAATTTTATAGTAGTTCAATTGTAGATACAACTAGCTGCAGACTTTACAGTTCTGTGGGGGATGTCCGCTACCGATAAAAACCTTTTCAGCGTTTCAAATCGTTTTTTCTTGGCCGCCGCAGAACAAGCGTACGGCAGCTCTCTGCCATGCAGGCGATTTTTGCCGCAAAGATTTCGATGACAAAAACGGCTTATTTACCAGACCCCTCCCTTAGTCAAAAAAATTGTCCTCAGTCACATGACCAGACCCAACCAGGACCTTTCTCTCGGGAGAGGGAAGAGCCTGGGTACGAGGATGCCAACTAGTGTCATTTGTTTCATTAAATTAAACATTTAAACTTTTCCTCTGACTTAGAAAAAATACAGTGTGAGTGACTTCGAATGTTTACGTATGTGTTGCAAAACATAAAGTTAGAAGCGTTAAATAGGATCACGTCAGGTAGGAGTGACAAAAATAATCGTGTTACAGATTAGGAAAAGCCGTTGCAGGCGTGATAGAGGATGACAAAAGAGAAGTGACAGAAAGAAGCGTAAGCAAATGTTGTTGGAAGATGTAACAAAAAAATGACGGAAAATGGCGTTATGATATAGAAGGAAAACGACTTCACAAACATGATAGATGAGTTTACCTTTCCATCACGTAACAGTTGGGTTGTCGCATCGATGTCAGGTGACATGAACCGATCCTTGTCCCATATTCTAAGAAGAAAATCAGATCAGTAAGTGAAGTTACATTTACACGCCAGAAATTCACCCGAGGGGGGAATTCCTAGGTCGAACGTCAGGGATGCTCGTCGGAATAACTTGCAAAATATCCTAAGAAATACCTCACCTGGCAAATTGAATACCCAGAAATATACCTTTATGGCCTTCAAAATACTTTAAAAACAGCAGGAAATTCAAAGTATGGATTATCAGCTGTCAGCTTAAAGGCGAATACAAACACCCTCTCTTTAAACATCTGAACTGTGACACTGTGTGTGCGGTTCAATATTTACAAATTCTGAGGCTACATGTGTAAATTTAAGACCAAGTTTGGGTACGTAGACTGAGTACAAACTACCCCTAAAAATACCAGACTTTTTAATACTTCGCACTATCCAAAGCGAACTCCTAAAAAATACTGTATGGCCAAAATTAAAACTTAAATAATACGACAAGCAACCCTGACAGTTGAAAGAAAACATCCTAATATGAACAACAAAGTGCTATGATCAATCACTTCAGTTCGATGCATTTTAAACCATTTTACAACTTTATGTTCCGGCCTGGAACAGAAATACCGATGATCCATAACTGGGCAAATAACTACAATTCAATTTAGTCGCCGCTCAAAATATGCCATCCGTACTATTTTCATTTTCACAAACAAAAATTGGTATTTAAGCAGTGAATGTTTACCGATTTCTTCTTGTCAACACACCTCTGAACAAGCGCAAAGCCGTAAAAAATCATTTAAACAAAACTATCTGCAGGGGGAAACCGCCGAATAATAAATTGACAACCAACACTGACCTAAAAATTATTGCTCGGTACGATAAGTTAATCATGTTAGAAAGGGGTTCTCAAGCATAATTAAGTGACTGGTTGTTAAGGAATCTTAAAGCTCTGTTGTACGCTCCATTATTTATGCTATGCACGTTTAATTTACAGAAAAAAAATGGTATAATGGATAACATGACAACTATCATTTATGAAAAATATAGTTTTCAGGTTTTACAGCATAACTAAAAAGCTAAATCTTTTCCCGAGCCAAGTGGCTCATTAGGTCAGTGCTTATCTTCGGTTTTCGTAGTGTAAAGCGGATGAGAGTGCGTAACCCCCTTGGAAAGGACACTAATCCATCGCAGGGTTAGCTCCCAGCAGAAGCTGACGTTCATTTACACAGCTAAGTTGACTAGAAAAGTCGAGAGAAATGCCTTGTTCAAGGACAAAACACAGAGCTCTGGCTGGGGTTCGAACTCACGACCGTTTTTAGGTTACACGTCAGACCTATTCACCACTCGACCATATAGTGGTTGAGGAAAGTATGAAATATTGAAGCACAAGCATCATAGAAGGAAATATAGAGTGACGTCATCTATACCACTACAATAAATTCAGTTTCAAGGTCATCCTTTAAAAAAACGCTTCACACATTTCCCGCAAAAAAACTTGTCACCCCCTGCTTTTTAAGTACGACGGTTTATTAAGCTTTGAAGCACAAAATTGGATCTTCCTTATATATAACGTGATGAAGCCATCAAACAACTCCGTGAAACAAGACAATTTTAAACCCCCTAATCTAAGACTGAATTGCATACACACAGGTTTAGACTTCCTTAGTAGCCAGTAATTTACTTTACTTAAGATCCCTGTGAATCGTAACTCACTTGGCCACAGATCGCACCAGTTTATAAACTCCCTCAAGTGGTTTTGTCGTGGTCAGTGGTCGTAGCAGGTCAATTCCCTGACATGCGCACAGAAGCTCTATGGCAAGAACTGAAAAGGAGAGCAAAAATATTTTTAAATTTGTTCCACAACAAAGCTTGATAGTTACATACTAAATCCAACCTGGAAAATAGTACTGGTACTAGATTATCATTACTATTTATTATTTAAAAATCGGGAGAATTTTGTATTTCGTTTTAAAAGGTTTTCTTGTGATAGATCGATTCTCTTATTCTCACTATCAATCAATTATTTTATGAATCATACTGCAAAGAAAAGATAGATTTTGATAAGCTTGATGGGAGTGATTTAGCATCGCGTTTACGGCAAACTACAAACAGAAGTGATCATTTGACCATGATTTATCCACATTTCTCCACACAGGAGCAGGCGTAGTTCAGTTGGTTTGTGCGCGGCCTTCGGAGCTGGAGGTCCCCAGTTCGATTCTCTCGACTTTCCTCTGATCTGTGTAGCTTTAACTTTAAATATCCGTAAAACGGAGCACTGACAGAGGGAGGGGGGTAAAGTGCGCACCACCGGCTTCTACTGATAGCAGCTCTTGGAGCTGACGGAACTACCGACGTTAAATAAGGACTACCTTGCACTATTCTCGTATACGAATCATTTATTTTGAGGAAATGTAAACTCGCTAATAGTACGCAGTGTATCTAAGTACTCAAAACATCAAAAATCGCGATACAAAAGTTCGCGATTCTGCCCAATACGAAACGTATTCTCTCCCACCTAGCCGTGAATATAATGTGGAATTGGCAGTTCAGAATTGCAATTAGTTTATAGTGTCAAGGTTCAAAACAAAGGGTAAAAATATTTACAGCTATGCAGTTGCGCTTCATTTCTTACCTTTCTCTACATTTGCTACCACTTGCAACGCCTTCCTTGCCGCAAATCCCCCCATGGACACGTGATCTTCTGTACCAGCTGAGGTGGTAATAGAATCTACTGATGATGGGTGGCACAGCACCTTGTTTTCTGACACTGCAGGGGAACAGAGATGAAAACAGTTCGCGCACTCTGATAAGTTATAAATTTTTATTTGCAAGTATTACCTATGTATGAACTTAATCTTTTAATAACAACAACAATAGCAACAACTAACGAGAACGAGAACGATAACATTTAAAACTATAAAAGCAACGATAAAGATAACAATGGCAATACAACACAAACTTTTATTTTAAAAACAATTCGCCCACTCTGATAAGTTTTTGATTTTTTTTTGCAAGTATTAGCTTTGTATGAACTTAATCTTTCAATAACATCAACAATAACAATAACGATAACGATTATGATAACGATAGAGATAATGATAATGATAACTCAGTATAAAAATAATGACGATAGCGATAACTATAAAATAAAGACAACGATAAGGATAATGACAACGATAACTATAAAAATAATAACAACGACAACGATAACTATAAAAATAATAACAACGATAAGGATAATGACAACGATAACGATAATTATAAAAATAATGATAACGATAACGATAACTATAAAAATAATGACAAAGATAACGATAATGATAACGATAACTATAAAAATAATGATAACGATAACGATAACTATAACTATAGAAATAAATGATAACGATAACGATAACTATAACTATAAAAATAAATGATAACGATAACGATAACTATAAAAATGATGATAACGATAACGATAACTATAAAAATAATGACGATAATGATAACGATAACGATAACTATAAAAATAATGATAACGATAACGATAACTATAAAAATAATGACAACGATAACGATAATGATAACGATAACTATGAAAATAATGACAACGATAACAATAATGATAACGATAACGATAACTATAAAAATAATGATAACGATAACGATAAAAATAATGACAACGATAACGATAATGACGATAACGATAACTATAAAAATAATAACAACGATAACGATAATAACAACGATAACGATAATGACAACAATAACGATAATGACAACGATAACGATAATGACAACGATAACGATAATGACAACGATAGCGATAATGACAACGATAACGATAATGACAACGATAACGATAATGACAACGATAACGATAATGACAACGATAACGATAATAACAACGATAACGATAATAACAACGATAACGATAATAACAACGATAACGATAATAACAACGATAACAATAATGACAACGATAACGATAATGACAACAATAACGATAACTATAAAAACAATGACAACGATAATGATAATGACAACGATAACGATAACTCGTATAAAAAATAATGACAACGATAACGATAACTATGAAAATAATGACAACGACAACGATAATGAAAACGATAACGATAACTCTAAAAATAATGACAACGATAACGATAATCATAAAAATAATGACAACGATAACGATAACTATAAAAATAATAACAACGATAACAATAATAACAACGATAACGATAATTATAAAAATAATGACAATGATAACGATAACTCGTATAAAAATAATGACAACGATAACGATAATGACAACGATAACGATAATGACAACGATAACGATAACTATAAAAATAATGAACTTGTAATTGTCTTAAAAAGTTACATAAATGGTTTAAAGTTAAGTACTTTATAAACGTTCAACAATAACAATAAATCATGTATTTACATCAACGTAACGTACTCAGGCATGGTGCAGGCGAAATATATTGTGAATCTTGTTTGTTTGTTTCACACCGTTTCACACAATTGAATATATACTACATGCACTTGCCTGCAACTGGCTAAAGCATAGGGACAATCCACCATACCAAAAAAGATGGCGGCTGTACATTTGACCACAATGCCTTGCGAACCTAACTCAGCGAATAGGTGAAAGTGGAAGACCATTGTTTGGAAAACTTATCCATGCACTAACCAGAACACTGCATATGCTAGGTTTGAAGTTTTGAGATCCTTTCTGTGCATTTTAGGAGCGCTTTCAGGTTTTTCGTACGCTAGGATTTATGGGTAAATGTACCAGTGGCCATATTTTTTGGTACCGTCAATTGCAAGCGGGAACTTTGCAATGAAAAGTTTTTCTACCAAATAAATAAACACCTTACCAAGAGCTGCAGCTGTGACATGGGCAATCATAAATCCTGCAAGAAAGAAAAATGGTGATCTTTGATTGTTTAGGAAAGATGTTCTTCAACCAGAATAGGATGCACACCATCGTGTAATTGGTTGCCTATACGTGTAATATTAGTTTATGAATATCCAAAATGCTTAATGAATTTGCAAAGTACTTCAGTGAATGCGATTCACCAAAACGAATGAATTTTCTCGGTAGTGAAACTGATTACAGATGACCAGCAAAAGGTGTACTTCTTAAGACTTTACAAAAAACACCTTTATGAACTTTTTAGTTCTTCTAAGAAAGTAACGGTTTAGATACATTAAGAGATATAACCTCAAGAACTAAAGTTATTCCTTAATGACAAATTCCTGAGTCTTCCACGCTCCATAGACATCTTTCTTGGTAAACCATCATCAACAAAACCGTATATGATGTTGGTATTTTTTCAATTTTAAAAAATGCATAAGTACGGTGAGGGCACATTCAAAAAGTACATGGAGGAGGGGGGGTCAATGAAAAACGAACGAAAACGAACGGGGGGAGAGGTGGGAGGGGGGGAGGGGGTCCCCGTTGCGTACGTTCGCTCTGAAAAAAAAATAAACGAGCAAAGTTGTTATTCTTCTGGGTTTCTCTTACTGTAAATCTGAGAACGTTTTTTTGTGGTTTTATGCATAACTTGATAAATGCGAAGTGTTACATAAAAACAACTTTAAAGGTCGTCATTTAGACGTGATTCGAACAAAAACGAACAAGGCGGAAGGGGGTCAAAAATCGAGAATTTTGAGCGAACGTACTTTTTGAATGCCCCCTGATGTAAAATAACTCTCAAACTAACTCACCTGAGTTTAGACCTCCCTCCTTAACTAGAAAGGCTGGCAGTTCACTGTAAGCTGCGAATCATACAATATCAGTTAGTTTCTTTGGACATGTTGGAATAACAACTGCGCATGTGTGAGTTGAAGGCCGGACAAAAGCTGGCTAGTTTCCAAGATGGAGCCTCCAAAGGGCTCTTTCATGGCTTTGCGCATGCTCAGGGATTTATTGAGAAAAAAAAACTGTTTCAAGCTAAAATATCTATCAACAGACACTGTTCAGATACCAATCTAAGTTTTTCAAGAAGTAAATGC
>JANSTQ010087436.1:0-14542 GCA_026167885.1 Bergia puertoricense
ATATATAGATATTGTGGTCACAATATCACCAGTTTGCACGCCTTCATTTGCATCCCATTCTCTTCAATTTGATTCCTTTGTTAATCCATACAGTTGTTTGAAAGATAGGATGATAGTAAATTCAATGTTACAGCACTAATCTGAGCTGCTTAACAACTTCCAATATCTTAATTATGGCAGGAACTTTCCGGATGTAAATACCTTTGCCATGCTGTTCCAAAATTAACACAGAAAGCAAAAAATATGACCATAGGTGACGTCATCTCAAGTGCTCCTATACATGAATTGTCACTGCACTGCTTCTATTGTTTTACAACCAATACTGAAACAAGAAAAAATCTATATATAGCTGTTTTATCAAACTTCAATGAAGCTCTCAAAACTTGGTGAAGAACAAATCATCCTCTGGAGAAAGCCCAGTTGAATACATACATCTTAAACAAAGAAAAGCTGTCAGTACAATATTCAATCTGCTTCCTTCATCAATCTGCTTCCTTTGACTTTGTATACTTAACACCTCTCAGCAGCAATGCATTCATGATCTCACAGATTACGATGAGACAAAACACAAAATATAACACCAATGACTTTAATCTTATGATTTTAATCTACTCAAGGGTAATTATTCTTCACAGAAAGAGCCCCCTTGTTTCTCTTGAATACACATCTTAAACCATACACTCCAAATCCTACACAGAATGCTCAAACATGCACAGCTGAGCACTAGCAGTATATACAAGGTAGTGATAAATATAAATTTATGCACTATATGAGTTTAAAACACTTTCTAAAATATGATTGGCAGAAGACTTTTCTTGTCTTATGTTAAAGCTTATTCTAATATTTCTGAAGACACAAATATGGAATAATTGTAATCTAGAATCAATTTTCCTGAATTTACAACACATGTTTTTCCAAAATCTCTTAAGAGTAACAGTATTTCTTCATCAAACAAAAATAAAAAGATTGTTACAGTTTTTAATTATTCCAGCCAAATATGAAATATTTCTGTTTTTCCATCAATGTTGTGACCATCAGTACAGAATTTCAGTAGTGTTTTGTGTAAAAAGATAAAACATACTGTTAACAGACCTATGCAACATCTAAGTTTATATAATATTATCAATCATGAAGCCTTGAACATCCTAATACAACTCTCAAAGTCCAAACATTATTCAGGTTACTATACTCATCATCATTGTTGTTTAAATTATGTTTCTATGAACGTCTTAAATAAACAAAATAAAACCACTAATGACATCAAAAATTTAAAATCTATTGTGTAGTTTTTGAATATATTTGTGTTCTAAATTGTAATGTTTTGGGGGTTGTAAACTGTAAAGATTTGGCTCATTCATCAAAAGTTGATGCCATTCTGCTACGTTTTATCAAGAAATTCCCAAAAAGCTAACACTTGACACAACATAAACAGAACTAACACATACACTGTTCAGCACACTTGACACAGCATAAACAGAACCAACACATACACTGTTCAGCACACTGTCAAAAAAATTTTGAAATCTGGAAACTTAAAAATTTCTTTAAGGCTAACGGAGATACATGATTGAAAATTAAAGACTTCACACTATTTTTATAAAGGTCCAATTAAGATTGATAAATGACAATGAAATATTCTTATTCACAAAAGAAAAAACTTTTCACTTGCAATTTTCTTTAAAAATGCAAGTTAATGAATGAAAGATTTCAAAGAGACAATAATTTACAATAATCTTGGGAGTTTTGATATGCTTTTAATTACAAACATAATTACCACAAAAAGAGCAAAATTCAAATTTTCACCTGAAGAGCAATCACACTCGAGCTTTTATCCATCTCTAATGTAGAGATCAGTAGCAAGTAACTTGCAAACAGCTTTGTTCTGCTAATTTTATCTATAAACAATAATACACCCTTTTATGAGTTCATGCCTTACCAGAATTAACTTAAATTAATGTCAAATTCTTCATTAGAATCTTGACTGTCATGACTTTACACCTCTTTCTCCTTTTTGACTGGAAAGTCAGCTGCTGTTCCAAGAATTGTGGCGATTTCACCTTGCATGAAGGCCCAGGGCAGATTGCTACCTTGAAGGGGGCACCTTTCACCACTGGGGCAAAACACTTCAGAGCCAGCTCCTTGTGCCTTTATGCTATCCCTTGAACATGGGAAACAGAACTTGTGATTGCCAACTGATGGACACTGGACAAAGTGGGTGTCCTCAAGTCTGTCGTGACAGATGCTGCAGGTGAGGATGCTTTGGGTTTTCTCTTTCTCTGGCTCCCCATGCTGACCATTCTGAACATCTGGTGTCTTTGAGCGTGGTGATGGTCTTGGCGAGTTCCGTTGCCTTGGTGAAATTCGTTCAGTGTTAGGGACACTTCCTGGTCTCCCTTCCTCCCGCGATCCTGGTCCTTCAAATCGACCAGCAACATTCATCAATGAACTTATTGGGGATTTTGGCTGTGATCGGCTGTATGGTGGTTCAGATACTTGAAGCACTGCTGGACTTGATTTTGATATGGGAGTAGACACCATTGGGGATATGGGTGCTGTTGGTACAGTTCCTCCTAGACTCATTGCAACAGGGGTCCCTGTGGAATTTATTGTCATTTTAACTGACTCTGCTTGATTCTGCATCCACTGCTGATGTTTGTGGTGATCCTCTCGTAAGCCTCTCATCACAGGGTGCCCAGCTCTTTTGCTTGCAGCAATCTCAAACTCTTCAAGATCAATCCCTCTGGGCCTCTTACGACCAAAGGGTTGGTGTCCAGACCGGCTGTTGATAAAATTAAGATTGACATTTGGTAAAATTGGATAGGCAGGGTCGAGGTGGGGATTGGGTAAGTGTTCGTGACTGACAGGTTCTTTGAAATATCTAACAGGATCTGGCAACAACTCCACAAGCTGTTTCCACTCACTCCGCTCGTGATTCTTCTCGTATTCCAGATATTTATACCCCGATGAAAGTCCCTTGCCCAAATCTTTTACCGTTTCGCTGTACATCTGTTTTACCACATTTGCGGCGTTCTGAAACACAATACCTGAACCGCGAGGATACTCGATAAACACTTTCAGCTCGTATTCCATCCCGGGTTTGTTGCTCATATCAAAGGCAAAAACCCTGCCAACCAAATTATGTTCTTTCTTGAATCGAATATCGAACGGCGTAGCAGTGTTTAATCGTAGAAGTGTGTCGCGAACGAGTTCAGGTCGTGGAAATGAGTCGGTCGGAAAACTCGAAACACCATTTGGGGTCAGAGGAGGTTGTCCCCGCTGTAAAATCGCATTTCCGTTGAGCATGGCGTTTCTTGGGTCCTCTAAGGCGAAATTCGAGCCCCTTCGCTCTTGCACATCACGAACTGGCACATTTCCTTGAACCTGGGGTCGATGGCCCTTTGCCATACCGTTTGGGTCGGGAGAAGTGCTTTTAGAATATACATTCTGCGCGTTTTCCGACATATCTTGCACTGCCAGTCGCATGGGGCTTTGGAATCTCATTACTGCCTTTCGCTGGTCTGCATAGGTGGCTGTCAAATTCCCATTTCCTACTGCAGACGAAGGCGGCGGACTCGGAGTTGAAGACATCGAAGAGCCGGCAGAATTTAGCCTTTCCGCTTTCGCTCCTCTCGGGCGAGTAGTCCCGCTATTTGCTTCCCAAGTCTGCCTCAAGTATCTTGAATACTGGATAACATCCTCAATACGATCTGCACCTTCATAGTTACAACAGCCCCGACACACGGGTTCAGTGAAATCGTTCAAAATTGCCCAAGGAGAATGCGGCAGATCGCAAAGAAAACAATGTTGTCTTTGAAAACGTGCCGCCATGTTGATCTATATTGAATAAATCCAAGGCAAACAAATCGACGCCGTCAGTTCCAAGAGATGGCGAAGATCTGTGAAGAAGTAATCTTCCTTCGCAAGTTTTTGTGAAGTAATAGCCTTTAAGTCTCCTTGCTCATTCTGTTCCAATGAAAAAAATATATAAGCGATGATGCTTCGATTTCTTCGGTTACGTTATGCTCCGAGACAAACTATGGTCGATTCAAGTGCGTGCGTGATTTCCGAGCACTTCGACGAAAATGGTTGTCAAGAAAATGCAGATATTTTTTCAATCTCTGCGCTGTTTAGCATAAGCACTCCGCAGTGGACTACAACAAAATTCTGTGTGACGCGAAACTCGATCTAAACGCCCTCAAGGACCAAATACAATCTAAATTTAGCGAGGACTGAAAAATTATCATATTCCTTTGCCCCGCGTCGCGCCATGACAGGATCATCTAACGTCAAAACAATCAATGAAATCACTCTCACTTCCTGTGACGTCATCGCGTCAAACGCAGCACCACAATCAATGACCGTATTTCATAACAACATCCCTCCCCGGCTATCAGGTTTACCTTATTGATTTCAAGCGTTTGAATGTTGACGATCCATACATTAATTTCTAGAGTCTTCTTTAAAAAGCATGAAATAAAATGTCAGTAAACACTTCCTCCCTTTCAGGAACAAAGATCATACTTCTGATGTCATCATTTGAGAGCTGTCACAGAAACAATCTGCCTTTTCAAACAAAATCATTAATATTTATTTGGCTGTCGCCCGATGACTCGATTGGTTCAATCACTTCCTTCAATTCGAACTCTCCAGGATGAAAACAACGCCCAAACAGCCAAACAAGGACATACATCAAAAATCATCTTGGGCCAACAATGCAATTCCCAATTCTCAACTCCTCGCTGTGTCGGGGCAGCTTACGAAAAGCGTGGGGAATGCATTGAAATGAATTCTCGGATTATTTACAAAGAATGAAAACGACACTGTAGTTCCTGGAGAACAAAGCTTTGTTGTTTCATGTTGCTCAAACGGAATATAAACTTACCACCGCCAAATACGCGCGGCATTCGGAGCTACGTGATGTCATAGTAGCTCATGGAATAATATGCGGGAACTTGATATGCCGAGATTCCCGTCGAATTTCTTCCTTTCATTCTCGGAATATTGACTTAAAAATAACCAAAATAAAGACACGCAAAATAAGCCGCCACTTCTTCTTTTAAAATCAAATTGGCGCTTTTGGCGAGCCGAGCATCATGAATATTATAAATACAATAGGAATAATCGAAACACAGCAAGCAATTTCTTCTTGTTCACTTGTAAAAATGTGTTTACTGGCAACAACTATGATTATAAACAACAAAAGTTAAACTTCACAGCGAGAATCAAACCAATTCTCTGGTTGTGACAAACAAAAATCCAATTCTGAAATGTTTACACTAGTCTCTGTGATGCTAGACTGATATGCTAATTGCCTAATATAACCATTTTATAATTTGCGCCTGACAACCTGATTAGCTACAAAAAGGTTGGAAAACAGGTTTCCAAGTTAGTATGCTGCTCCTAAAAAGAAAGAAAATTTCCAACAAAACCACGAAACATTTATACTGGACATGTCTCTTTCGCAATTTCGAAGTGTAAGCGGAAATATGAATCATGACCGTCATCAGATTCTGAACCGTTCATGCAAATCAAAACTGAATTTATTAGCTGACTTTGCTTGTCATGAGATGAGGTCAAGATATATCTTGGTGCTACAACGAAACAATAAAGGACTTGTATAAAATGACCAACGTAGCAACCACTTCTGCCATTGTTGATTCCTACCCAACCGTGAAGTGCATGTTGGCCGAGTGTTACTCCATTTGAACATAACCTCAGAGAGCTAGATCATTCCATTTGCAAAACCGCTATTTCTACTTCACTCAAATGATAACGGTTTCAATTTTGAAAGCAATAAATAACGAAAAATGAAGTTACGAAACTGTGTGACAGACCGAACATATACAAAGGAAATGATGAGCAGATATGTGTTGATAAATCCTGAAAGACGTGTCACCAAGGGTCAACTTGTTGATAAACCGGCATAAAAAGGGTGGGCCGGCGTGCCAGCGCCAATTGTGTTTCTTGGCCCCAGCCTACGCGCAATGACCTGTATTTGGCCCACCAACCACTGCGCTGCACCCTGCCCGACGGCAGTGTACTACTGGAGTGGGTTAAAAATGTTCAAACAACGTTTACTCTATAGATTAGAACGTTTTAGAATTCGAAAGTTTTGTTGCTCAAACGCTTTCTCTGTTCATAAAATGCGCGAGAGCACCGGTGGCAAACTTTGTTTCCTGGGACAACAAATTACACAGCACATCAGAAACCAACGCTGATGTCGAGGTACAAATACGATACATCGTATTGTTTTTCACAAAAGAAGATCTAGCGGAGTATCTAGTTTGTTCGTTCATTCCTGACCGAAAACAAATGCACACATCCCGGGGCCCACATGTCACTGTTTCATCAGCAACATCGATATAGCGATGTTTATTTTCAAAATTTTAAAGAGTCTCCGATTTCCGAAGTTATTCATGTTAATTTATGTGTAGGATAGAACAATTGAGGCTCAGTTTGTCATAAAAATTAAGAACAAAGAGGCTTGGCCAAAATCTACCGGTTCTTATAAAAAAAAAGCGTGTACATGGCCAGGATTTGATCTGCGGTTGGTATGTCCAATCCCTTTTGTCTATATAGTATATTAGTCTTGTGATCGGAGAGTCAAGGTCAGATATAGTATACAAAAATAAACACAAAAAAAGTTCTGGTGGTATAATATTCATCAGTATATACAACGAGCATCAATGCACTGCAAGTACAAGCCACAGGATCTGGAAACCTGTATTTCAGTGGAGCGGCACGTGCAATTAATGTTTTAATTCTTTTTGATGTGTTTTTACATCCCAGCGCATTCCTATAACGTATTCCGGCCTCTTCCCCAAATCATTGTAAAAATATTATACTTTATTTTATTCAACAAAAAACATAAGGTTGTTCCGTTATTCCTGTTGGTCTCCCCGTTTCCTCTTTTTTAAATATGAATGCATAAGCTGGCACACTGTAAGGGGGTTGAGTGCCACGTGATGAAGTCATTCTCGACACCAGCTTATGAAGCGGAATTTGTTCATGCGCACAGTTACCTTACAATTTCCTTCTAGACTAACGATTCGGTGTCACCTTGATAGCGTTTCACTATTATCATTTCCGAAATGCTGGTATTAAACAACTTTACATGTTTTAAATTTTTACGCCACCGCAGAGCACGCATGGTGCGTCATGTGGACACATACAAACAGAGTACAACATGGAACGCTGTGGGATTTGTTCCGGGTTTAAAAGCTAAGCCTATTAACCTTCAGTAATAAACGACTAAAAACTCTTCCGTCGAGACTGCTTTTATACTGAAAAATTGTCACTCACTCTCGCAGTACAATGTAAGAATTATTCATAATTCACAAACAACGCGTTACTATGCAGCACTTATTAAACTTGCAACAAAAAGCGGAAAACGGGTGGACCAAGTGTATATTGTTTGTCTAACGTGTGATCAAAGATATTGGGCAATCAAGGGCTAAATCCGCGATAATCTATTCATTGCATTAGAAATCGCGACAAATATCAGCCGTGTTGGCAAGTTTATACCAGACAACAAGCTGGGTAACTATTTGCTTCACGCAGTTTAAAACAATCGAGAGTGTTCAATTTCTACCCATATCTGAGAACAACAAAAACGGCTGACAAAAAGGAAAGAGGATGTATAGCCGTGATCTATATCACTGATGTTGGACGTCGGCAACAGGTCGCAAAGCGAATTTCCTTCTCAGGTTTTGTATAGACTTTGAAGTAGCATCAACATGGACGAATTCCGGAAAGGAATTTTTTTTTCAAAAAAAAAAAGAAAACCAACATTTTTTAAAATTTTCTGATTGTTGCCAAAAATTATCGCGAATTAAACTCCCCGCTCCTATATGGTAAAAGGAAAGAATGATGGAAGGAAATGACGGCGTCGTGTCACCCGGCAACATTTAAAATTCAACCGACCCAAGGAATATTTTGGGAACACTACAACCGACCAAGCTAAAACTCATGTGCACGAGTCATGATTCCCTTTTAAGCCTAACTGAACCAATAACTACCTTTACTAATCCGCTATCATTCAAATTTCTCGCGATTCTCTTTCTTTCTGATCAAATAAATCTCGTAATCGCGAGTACAGTTTTGCTCCACAGTTTCGAAGGTTTTACAAAGGTTTTCTCGCAACATTGTTCCACTACAGTAGAGAATACTTTAATAGAGTAATGAACTATTTTGTAAGCGCAATGAGCCAACAGTTTACCTCGAAACATTTTCAGCAAAGGTCAGAGTAGAAAAGTTCGCGAAATGAAATGTTAATTATTTCATTTTCAAGGCAAAAATAACAGAAAATTCGGATCCGCTTCTTGTACCAACTCAAAATATTTTCGGCAGCGGTTAATTTTGCGTGTCGCCGCGTGTGTTTTTGGTGGCCTGCATTTGTGCACAAATATGCATTGAACTTGTGTCACTCCGATACAAAACTATAGGCTACATTAATATTGGAAATGGGAGATAACAAACTCACGAAAACTACGGGTATAACCTATAAAATGCTCTCACGAGGACTTTTTTCTAAACAGAACTTGGCGAACAATATGGCTTCAATACAAGTAAAGGTGTATTAAGCTAGTTAAAATAAATTTAGTATTTTAATAAGTTTCAATGGTTAACAATACTCAAGCTGCAAATTTTGTAAGTATTTTTATAAATGTGTGATTTAGTCCTGTGAGAGTCCACCTTACTGTAATACGATGCTATCATATACGTACATTGAATTTTCCAATTTCAATTTGCATATATTTGTAAATCATTACACAAGACAAGCAATAAAGCATTACCTTCTACGAAGAAGGCAATTATTGTTCTCGAATTTTTCCTTTACAGGTCAGGTTTAACACTGTTTCCTTCCGGTATCGTGAAGGATAAATATTTCCACCTACTGACTAGGATTACTTGGTTTTCATTCGGTAACCTAGAAACCAGGTTTTCGACAAAATAAGGATTAATTAATTTGTTTTTTTCCATTTTACAAGATAAGTATTGAAAGTATATATATATAATTCAAGCAGGGACACAACTTGCCATGTTATCTATATCTCAATACAAGACATATTAGAGCAAAACACAAAAAGTGGTAATCATTAACTCTTCTTTAGATTCTTGATTGTTTTCCTTAATTATTTACTTTGAGGACGAATATAAAAAATTATAAATTGAAAAGCTGTGGTCCTTGGGAACTCGACGCATATAAGAGGTAAATGAAGAGAGACTCTGAGAGGGAGATGACAAAAACAGTCCACAAAAATAGAAAAAAAACAAAAACAAAAATGAAATTTCCCCCTATGTGGACAGCTGCTGCCGGTATTAACATAAATGAATATACATGGCACACTTTGACATTTTATGTACGCAGTTGTGATGGTGTTGCTGAATAAGAACAAACCAAAATTTTGAATTAAAAGAATATTTATTCTGTTTGTTTAGTTTTGTTCCGATGTTGAAATACATCCAGTTTTATAACTAGTCTGTTTTGTGGTGATTTTCCCAAATTTATCAGTCTTTAAAAGCATTGTTGATAAAAATAGAACAGCAAGTGGATTGAATTGTTTTATTCCAGAACTTTCAGTTTCAAACTGTGTCAATATTAAAAATCTAAACTGCGACATGCTTTGACATGCTGGGGAAAATGTCATATTTACATGCACCGGCAGCTGTTTAATTTATCACATTCACTAAAATATCTTCAATAAAATTAGTTAGCTTCTGTTGCAGCCTAGTTCAAAATTCAAACATCGGAAAGAACAATAGAAAAATGAGAACAAAAAGTCGCGAGACTAACACAAGTACAGATTCGTGGAACTTGAAACGATAAAATCTTGACGAATAAATGCCAGATAGCTACCGCAGGAAAAGCGATGTTATCGCGTCCCTTCGAGTATGGGCAAGACAAGGAAATGCATTCACGATCCATTCAAACTTTTCAGCCGCATTATTAGTTTTGCCCTCAAAGGGACAAGACCTTCAACCAATTATACTTCACTTTCAATCTGTTTTTGCGGTCATGGAAAGCAAAACGTCACAAAATGGCGGTAGCCAGTCACTGACAAACTACACAAGACGTCACAAAGCGGAATAACAACAACACAATACTAAACCAAATTTAGACAAATATATGTATTTAAACACTCTTTCTCTTAAATATGACTGCCAATTCTTTTGGCATGGAATAGTTGGAGATTTCAATTATCGCACTGCGTCCTAGTGGCGCCAAAACAAAATCGTGTGCGCCCACGAGTTCACCAAATCTGAGCTAGTTTTTGTCTGATTACAATGAAAACAAAAGCAAAAACAGCCCCATCCTCTACTCTTATTGATGAAGTTACTATCCTCTTTTTATTATATTTTTTTTGCTAGTGTTGGTTCCAACTTATATCTGTTTAGTTTTCAATCAATATATTCTTCACTTGGGTCGCTCAAGCGGTTTTACTGCCGCACACGCCATACCACAATCGAAACCAAAAGCATTATATTCGGAGACCCAAGACTTTCCTGTTATCTTTATCCAGCACAACTTCAGTTCGCAATCACGCACGTGTGAACACTTGAAGCGAGACAAAAATGCTACTCTGACACTTGAACTCACAACTGTTTCATGTTCTCGACTCACACTTCAGAGATTTGTTTGACAGTATATTCTGCATTGCCGTGAAAATCATATCTTGAACTAAATAATATTATTCAAGTGTTCTTGAGTGTTTCCAGTATCCCATAAGAGAGCTTGTGTGGCTACAATAAACCTTCAGCTAACTACGCCCCAGATGAAGTCGTTGAAAGACACCCATTGAAAGAAATGGGGTCAAGTGGCTCACTCGTCAGACACGAACAACGACGGAACGTGAGCATAACATGGGCGGCCGATTTTTCTTATATAAATACACCTTTTTATATACACGATTCTATATTTAAAGTTATCCAGCTTGTGTGTCTTGATACACTTATTATGACTGCAGCATTTAGCATAAAAGTGTTGTGGCTAAGAAAGAACAAACATGATAACGTAACTCTACCTCGAATGAAATTAGGACCTACTTAACAAAGTGCTTTAAAAAATGTTTTGTGAAAAAAATCGAGAGACCAAAATTTCAAGTATAGGTATGTGCGGCATTCTGGAAGCTGAAGAAAACTACCGAAACCAATGAAAGACTCGATGTTCCTCAGGTTTGTTGCATTTTCAGACTCGAGCTCTTTGTTCGACTCCAGTTCAACCCTGGCTAGCGAATAGAGAGAAATGACACCCATCGCTGAAGTGTTACGCTTGGAACAGCAATTATGCCGCAAATGCTTCTGTACTCAGTACAGACTTGAGTTTTTCCTTATAAGCTCCAATGTACACGTGCATAAATAGAGTATTGTAATGCGGGCCTGATTCTAATGTGTTATTGTATTGCTATGCTACCGGCGGAGTTGAGGGTTAGAGGGCGTGGTCAGTCACCAAACGCTTGGCGCACGCAACGAAAACCAAGAGCATTTCAATTCCGGATGAAACAAGAACTGGAGCTAAAAAAGAATTGATTGATGAAAGTTAGACGCGGGGTCAAAACAAAGTGAGAATTGAGAAAAGCCAGTTTCACATCATCTCTGACAAGGAGAACATTCGATGAAGGCGCGCGCGACTCGACGAGTTTGGATCTCCGATTTAGAAGGGTAAGTAGAGTGACTAGTTACCCCCCTCTTTTGACTTATCGAAACAAGAACATTGAAAATCGACGAGCAGCACGTTTTGTGAAGCTTGGCTGGAAGTCTCTGAAAACAAAGGCGCGAAGCCAGCACCCTAACTCTATTCAACCGTGGACTGAATTCTGTATCAGCTCTGCCGCTAGAAAACCTTACACGGTCTTCTCGCACAACCCGCCAGTCACACTTTAAATCTTTCATACAACTTTAAGCCAGGGCAAATGTTTTTAAATTCAGCTTTATCCCCCGGGCCATAGTGGCCTGGAATAGCTTACGCCAAAACGTGGTAGATACTAGTTCTAATCTAAGTACCTTTGAAAGTATGTTTGATGAAATGAGTTTGCCCATGTGCTATGCAAATATAATGGAAGAAGCCACGGCTGCATATGTAATGAAAGTGAATCAAAATGAAATAATAGAGAGCTCTGAATCGTGCCAGTCATTCGACGGTTATACCAATAGTCATACTAGTCACCCCCGTTCAAAAATTGTTAACATGCTGAGCCGGTTGTCAAAAAAAAACCTTTCAACTATTCCAATACTCTTTGATCCAGACTTTATGTTCTTATTATGTACTTATTTTAGCTCAAAGCCATGAATGTGAGGTCCTTGGTGTTTGTTTTCAGATCTCATGTACCTCATGTAGCGACAAGACGGATTATCCAGCCGCGTACTATGTAACTTCAGCTGCAATGACCCAAGATGGCTTGTACCACACAAGAAAGAGCAGAGAAACTTCAAAAGCGTGCTTGTCTGCGCAGCTTGGAGTGTATTAACTTGCCAAAAGACCAGAAATATTTGATTACTACTCGTTACAAAGCCAAACAGTTCTTGAATAAGTCAAAACACCAAAAGACACTAAGTTCCAACCTCAAAACACCACCCGTACACAGGTCAAATGCGTGAATACCAGAATATTTCGTCCTCGACATGGCTTATCAAACAGTGCTGACTGCAGGGTCGTAAAAATCCCCACGGGCACGACAAACTATCTGCTTTCGTCGGAAAGAAAATGAAACGTTTTATCTCATCTTTCGCAAATAACTCAGTTTTGGTTGAGAATGCCTAGAAGAGACTAATCAGTTTTGATATTTCTGCCTGGAAATTCGGACAGTCAATTAACAAACTTTCCATGTTCGCGAGTTAAATACTTCTAAAATAACTTTAAAAACAGAAACATCACAGGCCGCGCTTCACTCAGTAAAATACATTTAATTCACAGATAAAGGTTTATATTTCTATTTTGAACTATGACACGGAATGCCGTTTAATGAGTTATTATGATTGCTTAAACTTTTTGATCGACCGACATTTGATAAATCTCTCGTTAAGTTAATATGCATTGTTCATTCGAGTAAGTGGACATCGCTAGTAGCCCGCTTCCGCTCATTACAACAATATTTCAGATGCCTTACATTGAAAATAATGTTCTCGACCTCTTCGAAACACCCTGCTTCGTACCCAATCGTTTTTACGAGGAGCTCAGGAAACGCTGGGAAGGGAAGGGGTAAGGGAAACTTTCTTTCTCTCCCCTCCCCACAATTCCCCACGCGCATCTCACTTTCTCTGGCTCCATTTTCCCTAAGGCAACTGGGTACGAGTAAGCAAGATACCCAAGATCCTTCACTGTTGTCTAGTGTTCCGTAATGAATGGCCGGTATACGGATATAGGTTTCGTACATGTAGTGATGTACAACTGAATCAATCATGAATCAGGGCCAGGCTTGTCGAAATCCCGGGGATAATATACCCAATAAATGAGTATGCGGTTATGCACCGCCCTACAGGTCATGGTTTTCGGGATAGAATCTGCGGATAATTGATTCAAGATTTGGTCTAAAATAGGGTATCGATTTCTTCACTATGGTCTGAAATAGAGTATGGAAAATTGCTTTTGCGGGTCTGAAATAGGGTTAGGGATCGATTATCATGTTTTACATGCAAAACGTTCTTGAATTGAGAGTGTTAATTAGGAGTATTCTTGGTTGGTATAAAAAACCGCCACACATCTGCGCCCAGGCGTCCCTCTAGTTTCCCGCCGGCTCTCTACTCCAACGATCTCTCGCCGGTTATTAAGCTTATTTACAGGACCGTAGCCAGCTATGTGCAGATGAGGCAAATGCCTCCCCTAAAATTTCTGATCCTCGTCGATTTTAGAGTTTTTTTATAAACATTTGAAGGAACCGTTTTTCAAAACTGCCTGAGGAAGAACCGGTGTCAGCTTTTGCCTCCTCTAAATTTGAGTTCTGGCTACGGCTCTGTATTTATAACATAAGACCACTGTTATAAACGTTTTTATAACCCATTAGCTGCTGAGCTATCCTTTGACATATCACAAATCAGAATTTCATAATATTACATCTGCAGTGATTTCGCTACTACATTTTGTTTAGTTTTGCTTAAGAGGGTTGTGTGTGTGTGTGTGTGTGGGGGTGGGAGTTGGGGTGGAAAGAGAAACCAACTAAACAACACTGACTGGCAGTTCTCAGTGACCCCAGTGGATTGGCAAGGTCCCGTCAGTCCTCTTAAAGAACAGTGTCCAGTAAGTGTGCTGCTATAGAAAGCTACACTATCTCTCATTTGCCCTTATTTTTAGTACGTGACCGGCTGTTGTCATTGCACTCTCATACAGTTCTCAAGCGAGTTAAAGGTCACAACTTCCAGGATAATGCACTATTGAGCTAACGAAATTTGAAATTGTTTTTTAATTCCGGTTATAAGCCCCCTCCCCAATTATAAGCCCCCTCTGCAGTTATAAGCCCCCTCTGCAGTTATAAGCCCCCTCCCCAGTTATAAGCCCCCTCCCCAGTTATAAGCCCCCTCCCCAGTTATAAGCCCCCTCCCCAGTTAT
>JANSTQ010087547.1:0-14538 GCA_026167885.1 Bergia puertoricense
CTCCTCTCCCCCCTCCCCCCACGTTTCAAAACGCTCCACCGCCTCTGAACCAGTTTCATAAACATAAACAGCAGTTTGTAGAACAATTATTGAATTATTTGTACGTATAGAACGATGACAAAGGGCTAAAGGGAAACACCTGGCCTGCCCTATACGATCATTTTACAAGAAGCAATTATACATGTTTGCGTAGGTTAATAAGAAGCAGTCTGTCGAAAACACGGTTTAGATGAGAAGAAAATTCTGAATTCAATTTAGAATAATTTCAAGTTTTCTGGCCAAATATCGGTTACTTACTCATGCAGGATAGATCAGCAGAGCAAGCAGAGTCGGTTATGAGTACATCAAAGTTGTTCATTACCGACCAGAAAGTTAGCGGCCTACTACCTGTAATGACGTACGAGTGACATCTTTCACAAATTAATTAATTCGGTGGCTTTGAAAATAAAAAACATTCAATAATCGCCTTAGTCGGCCGAGTATTGTTTAATAATAGGATGCTAATTAAAAAATTCGAACCAGTTTAAAACCTCCACTTCCGCAACATGCTTGAAGAATGTGCCGGGAAAAAAATTGGTACTTCATCTTCATCTTCGTTTCGCCCACGAATTGAAAATATTTCGTTGAGACTCTCACTCAGTTTAAGGTCCCGTCCACACTATGCCGGATAAACTTGAAAACGGCGTTTTCACTTTGAAAGCGAAACAAAAGTTTTCCGTCCATTGGAAAACGGATAAAATGTTTTCCGTCCACACTACAACAAAATAACAGCTCAGACCTAAAACGTCGAAACCCGACCGAAAGAAGCAGAAATCTGATAAAAACAACAAAAATGAATACTGAATGAATGACCAATATAAAAAATAGTAAATAAAAAAAAGGAGGCGGCAAGCAAAAAGGAGGCAGGCGGGAACACTAAAATGTATTTTTTACTTGGCTTTTTAGTGCATGATTTGCATCTCAAAATTTTGTTCTTCAACGCAAAACAGCAATTCAATGAAACTGCCACCCGAGTGATATACATGTATTTTTGAATGATTCATTCCAAGTTCTGCAATGGTTCTGGCTGTCGAAAGAAGGTATTTAGGCACCCCATTATCAAAAAGAATACCGACATCGGAAAAAACTGAACATTTGTAGCTTACTCTATACAGTTTAGCATCAGCTACTCTGAGCTGCATTTATGTTGCCCGACACCCAACAATCATTAGATACTTTTACGTTTCTGTCCAACTTTTTATCCGCCAGCAAAACGTAAACAATCAATTTTTGTTGCTAAATTAATACAAACCAATATTCGAATCTAGCTTTTATCCACCCGCAAAAACCTAAACAATATGTTAAGTTTCCTACTACATTTCAAACCGTGCGCTTGAAGCAATTTTGAGTTAGAAAGTTCCTCTTTCTTTCTTTCTTTATCGAGGGAAGGGAGGTGGGAGTTGGAGAAACGATAAAGGCAAAATAGAGATTTTAAATTAAAACATTACCCCCGCCCCATCCCCCTCATTGAATCCCCGCCCTACATCGACGGCCCTGTTTAGTGCATCATTTCCGCTGGCAACTTGTAAAACATCAAGTCCTTAAATTACAACTAAACTGAAATAAACAGAAATTATTTCTATAGCTTTAGTGTGTCAGACCATTTTCTTATAATATTAGCTCTCGAAACATTCAAACTTGCGGAACTAAACGGTATATAGAGTTGTTCTTGAGTTGGGAAAACACCAAAAAGCTTTGCGAACGTACAACACAACGTAAAAAATACGATAGTCAATACATTTATTTAAACATGTAAAATAAACATCTCCACTGGCTTACAATACTGATGTAAATAAAGTGACGTTAAAAACCTGAATCGAAACAAGTCGAGATATCACTTTGCAGAGTATATTTTCCGTATCGTTTTAACCATCGCTTGTCTGATATCTCGCATTCTCCAACAATAGATCAAAGGGTTGAAACAAGAATTGGCAAATACAGTAGTTGCTATGCAATAATAAGCAGTTTGAACTAAAGGAGAAAACCGTCAGGTGTCAATCTCAAAGCGCCTTATGTCCTTCGCGAAAAAACGCTCAACCCGCAGATGCTCTCGTGTGGGTGTACTGCACTCTCACAACACATATTTTGGAGTATGCTTGTGTTGTGTTGCACAATAACCTACCCTATTAGTTAAATAACTTGAAAGTTGTCTGCAGCTTCTTCAGAAAATATTCTGAGTCCCTGATGGGAATTGAACCCATGACCCTCTGATTGCCGGTCAGATGCTCTACCCACTGAGCTACAGGAACTGACATGGGGAACTGGGTCACTTAACTTGGTTCTAGTTGTCTGAGCTAATTAAGTCCATTCAATAAAGGACTCTATGGAATATTTTCTCTAAGTTAAGTATAGCCACGCCATTTTAACGGCTAATCTAAGCTCCATTTATGCCCACCGTTCCATATTGGGCAGTCGTTGTCTCGACAACATAACAAATACATCCCACAAACTGAGCTCTTCCGCCACCTCCAGAAGATCACCCTGATACAACATACGCTAGTGACATCTTTCTGCAACAAAATACTGCAGCAAAAGCTTCTTAAATATTTTTATACCAGCAGCCATTAGTGCTTTTAATCGTTAATCGTTTGAAGAGATATAGATATAGTGTTGCCATTTTCAGTATTTTAGGTGATAATATTGTAATTTTTATTCCAAAGTAATGAAACTTGGGAGTGTTATTATTATTATAAACATGCTCATTAACAAACCTATTGCTCTTGTATCAGATAATATTTACAACGCTGCTTTTATGCATTAACTTTTTTATGCTTCTGAACATTTTTTGGTATCAAACAGCAGAAAACAATATTTAGAAAATCACCTTATCGCCTCTCTCCTTCAGAGCCAACTATGGCAATAAAACATCAGGTTCGTTGGTAGTATTATCATAGAGTCTGTAGTCTTCATTAGCTGTCCGAAAAGATTGGTGATGGCCTATTTCTTATAAAAGGATCCCATCCGAAGTCTGTATTCCCTAAGCTGACTGTTTGGATTTCGGGGTGTTTAACTAGCGGTGCATGTAGACTTTTCTAAGCGAAGTACACTCTCTTATCTAATTTGTAGCTTCGGAGAGCTAAGTAAGAAGCTATAGAAACTACCTATTCTAATTATTGTCATTTTCGTTCTTTCAAGTCATCTTTAAAGTATTCTATTTTTTGGACACCGAGATTTTTTGAATTGTCAACTACAATTCTATTACCAAAATTGTTATCCATGTACTGTGGCCTACAACTGTCACGGCAAAACAAAATCTCACCACAAAATAACAAAACTCACGGCAAAAACATAATGAACTCACGGCAAAACAAATCAACTCACGGCAAAACAAAGTCAACTCACGGCAAAATAGCCAAAATCACGGCACAAAGAAAATGAACTCACGGCCAAACAAAATCAACTCACGGCGGAAGTGGAAGCCACAGCGGAAGTAAACCCTGCAACCTCTCGACTAAACGGATTAAGGTTCACTTCCGCCGTGGCTTCCACTTCCGCTGTGAGTTAATTTTGTGTTGCCCTGAGTTTATCTTATTTGCCGTCATCAAATGTGCTGGAAGTAAAGCTGGAGATGAAGGTCAATACAGTGAAACGGACATTGGTGAAAAGGAGAGGTCCCTGAAATCAAGGGACCTCAAAACAAGGAGCACAAACGTCCAAGTTCCACCCAGTCGGAGGTGTCAAGGCACATAAACCGTGACAAACCCTCACACTCTGTCAACAGAGAAAATGCGAAGATCCTTGATCGCGAGGTTAGTTGGTTTGCAAGGGGGGGTGGGTGAGACGGTTTACATCCGCGCTCACCGCCCAAGCCTTAATAAGGATGGTGGGCGCTACAGCTCCCTCCTATCTGGGACTCCATTATCAGGGAACACATCACGTGATTGTTCCCTGAGCATACGTGAACAAGGCACCGGCTGAAGCCGAAAACTCGTCTCAAAAAATCTCTTGCATAGAGTCTAAAATTTATAACTTTTGCTGTCATTTTTTATCCTGTGCAATAAGTTTCTTCTTACTTATTTAAACCTATTTGGAGTTTTCATCTGGTAACTTTCCCTTTCATTAGAAGTGCTCACTATCACCTGTTTTGTACCTATTTTTCTTTTTGTTTTAGCTGTTGTAATGCTCTTGTGTGTGATTGTTAATCTTTACTTAGCTCTAGATAAACTTTTTGTTATTTTCTGAGTGGCTTTTACCTTATTCTGAGCTTTGTAAATTGCAAAGGTGCTCTTTGGTAATGAAGGTTATAATTAAAGCTTATTAATGATATAATAAAGATCTTTAAAATACTGATGTCATTATTGCAATTCTTCCGTCCAAACATTGACATCCCATCAATGTTAAAAGCCTTAGACAACTACACCATCCTCTTATTTATCCCGTTAGCTATTTGGAATATTAGGAATTACTGTTCTTGCAGAGAGCATAGTCGGAATTATTACTCTATTATCGCTTGATGTACATCCTTATCCATGGCCGCACATTTCGAAACTATTAAAGCTAGTGTAGATATTTCGAACGTGCTCAAATGGAATCGCCACGTGGTCTTATTTAATGTCTAAGAAAAACTTCAAAGCGCCTTTACGTCTTCCGTCATCCGAGAAGAAACGCTCTACCCGCCGACGCTCTCTTGTGGGTATACTGCACCAGTGTAAGATCTATTTTGGAACATACCTGTGTTGTGTTGCACAAAGGCCTGTCTCGATATTTGTCTGAATTGATTGAATCTATTCAGCAAAGGCTTCTGTGGAATATTTTCTTTAATTTTAAGCATAACTAGCAGTCCATACAGAATAGTGTTATCCCGTAAATTAGTAAAGAGGCCTACTTCTAGTGTATATCGCTTCTAGGCTGTATCCTCGTGGAGCTTAACTAGCAGTAAATAGAGACTGGTGGGGCCCCGGCCGTTCCTTGGTGCAATACTATGTCGTTAATCTATATACTAGCAGTCCATACAGAATATTAATTGTGCTCACCCTTATCCCATTTTTAGTCTTATTATCCAGATTGTAGCTTCAGAGAGCTTGACGAGCGACAATGGAGCAGAATGGTGTTGCCTCATTTTTTAGTGAATTATCCTATTTCTGGTCTATACTTCCTACGCAGTGACTAGAAAGTTTTTAAACAACAGTTCATCGAGAATGGTTTCGCAGTGTTCCTTTGCAAGGGAACCTATCCCTAGACTGTATCATCTGGGTTGTAGCATAAAGTATGGTGCTGAGCGGTTCTTTAGTAAGGAAGCCTATTTCCAATGTACATCGCCCAGGCTACGATTAACATGGAAGGCTTTAGTAGCATAGCGCGCACAGAATCGTGGCGCCCCGTTCCTTAGTAAAAGAGCCTATTTATAGTCCTTATCGCCCTAGGCTGTAGCCTCGGAGAGCTTAGCTAGTCCAAACAGAATGGTGATGCCCCGTTTGTTAGAAAAATAGCCTATTTCTAGTCCATATCTTCTAGGCTGTAGCAGGGGACCCGGACAGCTTTTTTTAAAAGCTGTCCATAAAGAAATGAAGCGCCCCGTTTCCTAGTAAATGAGCCTTTTCCTAAACTATATCGCCTAGAATGTAGTTCCGGAGAGCTTTTAAGCTGTCCTAAAGAAAAGTGGCAACCAGTTCCCTAGTAAAGGAGTCTATTTCTAGTCCATGTCGCCTAGGCTGTAGGCTTAACTAGCGCACTAGCATTCGATAGGAAAGAAGCCTACTTCTACTCCATATCGCCTATAGGCTGTAGCTTCGGAGAGCTTAACCAGCAGTCCATGCAGAATGGCGTTAACCTGTTCCTTGGTGAACCACTCTACCTTTCGCTTACTAAACTTTGATTCGATCGATATATTTTTTTACTAAGTAAGCTACGAATAAAGCTAGGTTTAGGATATCTTCTCATGAGCAGTTTTGGTAATAACTGAGATAATGAGAACAATACCTGTGATAACGTTAAGGACAGCCATGATATTGAATACTTTAATTATATCCATTTTAAAATCACTAGTGTTTCCTGAAATATGATTAGTTCCCAACAGCAGTGATTACAAAATTAAATGCACTGTTTTGAGTCTGTAATTGCACTAACGTACTGCTCTGAGGCTCTAATGGCACTGTACATGTTTTGAACAACCAATCAGAAAGCTGAAAAACTGAAACAACCAATCACAACGCATTAAACGCGAAATACTGAAAATAAAATGAAAATTTTGACATGTCCCTGCTTCAAATTAGACAGAAATATGGATGACACAGATTTAGATAACTTACAGATCGACTTCCAAATAGATATAATTAATTGATAACTGGTTTTCGTGTCGTGCAATTTTGGTCTGAAATCATGCTTGACTTCAAATAAAGCTCGTGCTGCGCTCTCGTTCGATTTCGAAGTCACGCGTATGATTTCAGAGCAAATTTCATTCCACTCAGTTCAGTTACCATTATTGAGCTTAGTTTGGGACAGAGTTCCAAGAATTAGTTTTAAAAAAACCCTTTTTTCTCCATATTCTCTATCAAAACATTTTTAGCAATGTAAATGGTGCAGAAGTATGATGGGCATACAAGAATTTCTTTGCTTTCTATCTTAGGCCGAAAACATAACCGGCAAACCAAACCTTAAGTCACTGGGAATTTATATAGGAAAAAAAGCGCACTAATCTGAAAGGTTATAATGCGAAACGTTCAATTTATTCGTAGGATAGTTCTTTTGACACTTTTTTATCTCTGAATTAAGCGGCAAATTACGGCAACAAAAGGTTTTTATCAAGCAAATTTTTCCCGGTATAAAAGCTATGAATAGTTGGAACTGAAATAAAAGCAGACTAATTTGAGTAACACAGTTATGATAAACCTGGGCTATTTTTAAAAATTTGTTTAGAATTGAATTTGCAAGCCAAGGATACTTTTATACAGTTAAACTGAAACCTTTATTCTTATCTGAAAACAAATTGATTATTCAGAAAATTACCTTACACAAGTTAAGAATATAATATATGTAATAAATTTTTCCTCTTTTTAGCAAGTCCAGCAGATAACCAGATAACCAGATAACGTAACATTGTTTCAGAGACTGCACAGCTATTTTGAGATTGACCAACGTAACCAACGCAGGACAGAAATAAAGAAACCGTTTTAAATCACTTTTTTTGCATAAAACTGTTAAGTGTACCAAGTTACATTTCAACAATTTCTCCCGGATTTTTTTCGTTAACATTTCTTCGTTCAATTTTGCTTGTTGCTGAACTGATTCTTGCCAACTGAAGTCAATATAAATAAATCATTTCACCCATTTCGAACCCGTGCGCAGATAATGCATTATATATTTACCAGTTTAAGCCTCATCACCGTCAAACTCTTTATTGATATTAGACCATCACCTGGTCACAATGTATTGAGAGATACCTTCCCTGCAATATTTAACTATTACAAGAAACTTGAATCTTCGGACGTTTTTTACTTCATATAAAGCTCTGAAACTACTCACGCAAATGTTGTAGGTGTTCGGCAAAACTTCTACCGATATATTGTGTTAAAAAAAAGCAAATTAAACGAGTTTATGTGTCAAAGAAAACAATGACTTTGGTGTTTCAGCTTGTTTCATACTTGAAACTGAAATACAACAAGGAAAAAGGGATACTCTAGCCCTCAGAACAAGCTTACGGAAAAACGTTACTTGTGCCTCAAATAGAAGATAACCAAAAGTTAAAATGGTGTTATGTTCTTTTTTTCGCCACAATAAAGATCATAATCTTGGACATTCTTTTTGGAAAGTTCGTTGGCATGAAAAGCGGAAGTGACGTAGATATGAGAACTCGCACGGTGTTTCCGGTGCATCATTTTGAAATAGTGAGAGGAATTCAGTTTTTAACAAACACGCTAAACGAAGAATACCCACTGAACTATGCCTCATCGGATGTTTCCTCCGAGAAGCGACAAAGATCAACCCCCAGAACTTAAAAATCAAAGGCTCTTTTGAGCCAACTGATTCATGCATATAGCAAAATTATTATCATTGAATATATTGTTTTAAAAGTTGCAGGAAGGTTTGCTCAGCATACCGCGTGATTATAAATGTTCGATGAGATGGACAACGATTTATAAACACAAATTTAGTTATTTCAGAACTACGGCGTCCTAACTCTCTGCGCATCATATGCTAATATGGCCTTCATTTGACCTCTATAAACATGCGAAATTAAACTTTTTCAACAGAAAAGACGTCCAGCACTATGGTTCAACTTGAAGAAATGTAATTATTTTAAAATTAGAGGTCCACGATCCGGCAGCAGATTCTTAAGGGTAAGGGTTTATTGTATTTTGCGAAACAAAACAAAACGAAGCGTAATTTAAAAAACAAACAAATGAATCATTGAACTAAAGACTCTGTATTTCTGAAATTTGTTTGGAGCTCGAGCTGTCAGATCGGTTTTGATTTGCCGTGTGCTAAACAGTGTTAATTTAAAAATATGATCGCTGAAGTCGTTGTTTTCAAAATACAAAAATATTAAACATTTTAAGATTTTTTCATTGATATTAAAAATTAAAAAAACGACCGAGTTGTCAAATTTAGCGAGACGTGAAGCGATGTTTTGATTTTGTAGTGATCAAAAGCGACTAAAAATATGTTTTATATATAACTAGTCGAGGCTGTTTTAAATCAACAGCACAGTTACCTATAAATCTACTGTAATTTCGCAAAATACAGATTGTCAGATGTCACTAGTTAGCACTCAAGTTGCTTTCAGTACTTTCCAAAGATCAATTCCTATGGAGCCACAAAGAGCTGCAGTGTTTGTTACAGTGTGTGTGTGTGTGCCTTGCAACGTTTTCGCTTGAAAGAGGCGCTCAAAGTTGTTTGGATGCTCGTTTCCCAAAATACAGTAAGCCAGCGAATGATTTAAAAGCAACGCAATTAAAATTCGAGCTACACATGTTCGCTACAAGCTAATACTTGGTTTGTTCATTAGTGTTTGTCGGTTTCAATGATGTTTTTCGTTACGTGTCGATATGCGCCATAATTATCATTAGGTGTGCAGAAAGTTGTCTTAAGCTTTTTACTCGTCCACGCGTACAACATGTAGAAACCAAGAACTTCATTTGGTAAACGAAGCTTACAGCTTCTTGAACGTCAAAAGATTGTCGAATTATAATGATAATCAAAAGAAATAAACTCAACAAGAAACAGATTAACACTGATAATCTTTATTTTCATGTTCTTCTATTCATTGACACTGATAGTATGGAAAACGGAATCTCACCAGTCAGTGTTTTGCAATCGCTGGAATTGTGCCTCCTCAACATTATTGTCTGGTTCGCTACCCCTGGGCCCAGCTAGCTTGGCTGTTGTACGGCTCAAACATATACAGCTGTGCTCCATCGCAGTCGTATTCCTCCAAACTTTCTTCGCTAAAACACCAAAATCGTCCGAAAACATACTTTTTTCAGTGAGACTCTACAGATTGGGTTCTCACATCTACGTCACAGATCAAGTGATCGCAAAGGCAGAGATTTCACTTCCAGTTTCAGAAAGGCCAAATTCTGCTTTTCGATCGCATTTTTCGATGTGTTAATATTTTAATTTCAACTTTAAACTTATTTTACCGAGTAAATTAGGCTACTTACTACAGTTTTACAAAACATGGGTATGAGGTCTAGAGTGTCCCTTTAAAATGCGACAATGTGGCGTAAACTGTTGGTTGAACAGAAACCCAAACGTTTATGTTTTACAACAGACTATGCAATCAAACTTTAAATATGTATTAAATCATGTCTTGCTTATTGTAGTACTGTTACTATTATATAGCAAATGGCTGCAAATAACCTTGACTCTGCGTGCACTGCTGAAACGTTAACGGGTGCCAGAACCAATCACAAGAAAATTGTTTCTTAAAAAGCTCAAAAATATTTTGTTCAATTTGGAGCCAATCGTAACATACCCGTGCGTGTTTGTGTCATTGCTAACTGGTTTGAACACAGTTAATAGAGTGAACTCGACTAGTTTTCTTTGTTACTTGTTTTTGTTGGTTGGCCTTGACTGTGCACAAAACACAAAAGGCATTGAAATACATATAAACAAATCAACCAGTAGAAACAATAAGGCTCACACGTAAATCAAAACAATGTGCACGGTTACGCTTTCTTCGAAATTTAACTTTTAAAATAACAAAGCGGCTTTGTACACTCCTTTTGAAGATAGTTGAACTTCACAACCAGTTGCTGTAACTTCAGTTTCCGAATTAAGATGTACATCGTTAAATACTACAGTTTTTACCACAGTGTCTGCCCAATAAGCACTGCAGGACTGCTACACTTTCTGGTTCACATTCCTCAGCATCTTTCTTTCTAGTTTCGGCCAAAAATAAACGGAAAAAAATGGCGTTAAGCTCCTCTTCAGGGATATCTCAAAGTTTTCTATTCCCGCAACACTGCTTGCTCTTCTCGTTGAATACGTTTAAACCACGCTTTTCAATTTTTTGAAGTGTTCTTGTTTTGGTTACTGCTTCCGGCTTCATTTAGGCAGTTCCTCTTTTGCTAACACAGGAAATCTTTGGTTCTCGTTATTATCGCTAACAAAGTCTAAAGAAATAGAAAAATCTGGCCGAAATCAGACTCGGAAAACCCTTCCACTTTGTCAATGAACACCCGCGACATTTTTCGCTGACGCTTGCTTTGCGCTGATCGGTAATTTTTTTTCTTGGATTTGATTGGCTGTAACACAAAAGGTCCTATTTTTCTAAAATAGCACACTTTGTGTACTTTGCCACTGTGAAAGTCTTAATTGAAACTATCTAATTAATAATTAATTGAACAGTTTTCAGAAATTCAAAGAAAATAGCTTTGCCGGCTGTATAGGGTTTACTCAACAGATATATAATTAATTACCAAAATTGTTATCAATTGATCATCAACTAAAATAAAATGATCCGATCGTGCATAAAATATACATTTCAGCGCGTTTTATTAAGTTCAGCAGCACCTATAGCAAGAAGTGCTCGCACCGCCTGTCATGTAAAGGAAAACTTTCGCTAAACATTTTTATTGGTTTATTTGATTGCAGTTGTTGATCTGATCATCCTTATACAAACTTTATTGTTCTGTGGTGAGTAGCTTTGGAGATATTAAGCATTAAATATTGGAGTTATGACCTCATAATTGTGTTGACTGCAATAAACAGACTGGGAAAATTTGGAGATTTTAAAACATTTCGGACCTCTGCTAAAACGAAACAGTCTCTTTGAATGATCTACGAATAAGATCTGGGACACGTTTTCGCTCCCCGACGAACAAATATATGTTGCACAAAAAAAAATTATAGAAGGTGTATATGCAAAGATGCTGTCTTTGAAAAGACACACTTGTGACGTCATATATCCAAATTTTAACGTTCAGTAGCTCAAAAACTAGCCATCGCAGAAAGATAAAAATCGTATCACGTACAGTTAACAGTTTTACTAGTAGAATCAGATAACAACAAAAAAGCGATGACATTTCAGGTGAGACTTACCCTTTAGTTCTAAAACTGACTTTATTAAGTTTTAACCAATTTTAATGCATTACAAATTCGCCGATTCAAATTACTTATGTAAAATTAACATAAATGTCACTGTTCTTCAATATTATCACGTCGGAAATGAACTGAAATGTTTGCTTTTTATAAAAGGTTTCCCGAATCTTCAAAAAGGCTGAACTCTATTAAACGGTCAACTGTGACTCAGTATTCTAGTCTAGTCTAACAGAAGTCCTCATCACTACATATTAGTCATGATGAACAGATCATGTATATTTGGTTCACAGGAAAACTTATCGGGAGTTTTTGTACTGTTTTACTTCCTGCTGGCATCGTTATTTATCATGGCTGTAACAGGCAACATATTGTTTCTCACTGGATTGTGGAAGACTGCATCTTTGCATATACACCTTCGAAATCGCTTCTCTCTGGACTCGCCGTTGCCGATCTAGGAGTTGGATTGATCGTTCTACCTTCTGGAATCATTCATCTCGCTCCAACTCAAAGCAGCTGCCATTCGCCATTTCGTCTAACGTCCTGGAAGGTAACTGCATACTCTGGTAATTTCTTCACAAACGCGTCTCTTTTGACTCTCACAGTTATAGCTCTAGATCGCCTGATTGCAGCTCGTTTTTACTTGCGCTATCAGCAAATTGTAACATTGCGTCGAGTTAAAATTGTTCTGGCAAGTGCTTGGTTGTTAGCCCTTGGATCAGTTTGTTGGATAAAGTTTCATCCACCAACAGCTCCAGTCTTCCTTTTTCAGTGTTCACCATGTTAACCATCATTATGCTGTGTTCCTACATCAGTGTGTTTGCGACTGTCCGCCACCATCAGCGCCAGATACAACCACAAGCATCGGCCTTGCAGTGCAGTCAACAAAGTGCATACAATATTGTTCGCTACAAAATTCTGTGTTTACGATGTTATACATTGTAGGATTTTTTAAAATTTGTTTCCTTCCTACAAATATTTTTATGATTCTTAGACATCTTCGAGTAATCAGCCGAAGGACATCCGATTACTACTTGACTGTGTATTTCGTCGCTTTTCTGACGTGTGTGAACTCTGTTACCAACCCACTGTTATACTGCTGGCGCAATCGAGAAATTCGCCAAGCTGTCAAAGATGTGTTAAAAAACTTTTTCGACTGTAGGTGTCGATGATTACGAAATAAACGCTTAAATGGAGACTAATAATGAACAATTTAAACGTATGGAGTACCAATACGGACGTGTTAAATGACTTTTTCGAATAAAAGTGCAGCTGCTAATGTTTAATGAAATTTCAATTAAACATGAAAATGTTAGTTATGTCTTGGTTCTGAACGCAATTCTCATTTTTAAAAACTGGAAAGAACATAAGTGATGATACAAAAAATCACTCCTTTGTTTCTTTCAAAACAAATGTTACAAAAGCATGTTAACGTCTTTTATATAACTGTTTTATCATAACAACTACACATTTCAGTAGAGTTTTCATCTGTTAATTCCTCCTTTTTACCACAACTGCTTGCTATTGCCTTATTGGTAACTATTTTCCCAATGTTTTAGCTATTGTAATGCTTTTGTGTGTGATTTTGTACATATTTTTTGATTGCCAATTTGCCCAATGCTTTTTCTCTGTTTTAAATCATTAACTGTCGGAGTTACTCAGCCAGATTAGCTTTTTAGTTATTTTCTGAGTAACTTTTGCCACCTTTCGAACTTTGTAAATTGCAAAGATGCTTTTTGGTAATGAAGATTATAAAGTTTGTTAACTGATAATAATACATTAGCGATCTCTAAACATACTGATGTCCTCATTGCAATTCTTCGAATTCCGTCCAAACTTTGATATCCCATAAATGGGGCATTTGACACCGGAATCAAATTTCAGAGCAGTTTGTATATACTAATTATAAGCATCAATTAGTAGTGGAGGACTGGAAGGCGTTGTTCTCATTTTAATTTTGTAGCCGCACGAATTCAGTGTAGTATTATATAATGACGAATTTAATAAAAATCAAAAAGTAGAATACAAGAATAAATATTATAGTAAAGATACTTGACACCATATACCTAAGAGCAGTTTTGTCAATTTGTGATGCAGCTTCGATTGTTACGTGTCTCTCCATAGAATCGCATAGCAGGAATGAAATACACACGCTGATTGGTTGAAACGAGCAGAGATGAGACGGTATTTCAGATAGAACTGCACATGTGCATATTCAGCTTTTGTTTACTGAACCATAACTTTCGCTCACTCTCATTGTTTACGCTTGCCACCGACTCGATAGAGAAACTGATACTCAGTTTTTAGTACTTTGCTGATACTTTCTGCCCGTGGAAATAGCTGATCTTTATGTCCAAGGAACCTACAGAAAATATGTTATTCAGAAAAACATGAATCGAGAGCTCTGAATTTTGTGCTTAAATTTGATTTTTTTTGGAGATTCATGAAAAGTCCTTTAACTTTACGAAGTACACGGAAAAAGAAAAAACCCAAGAAACTCAAAAAATGTCAAGGCGAGGCTGATGCAAACATAGTTTTGACGTACACCTAAGAAGAACTCGAGGCTTTCAAGCAAGAAATGGAGGTAAAAAACACCAAGCAAAGCACAGCGGCAGCAATCAGTCTTCGTTCTTGGTACGAGGAGAAATTTCAAAAACAGCTCGATCTCAATAAAGTTTCTAAAGAATAAGGTCTAGAGCTACTCGAGTATTTTTTATTCTAGTAATAATATAAACCAAAACAGGCTTCAAATGCAAAGACTACGGGGCTGGCTCGCTGCGGACTTACCGAAAAAGCTTAAAAAAGATACTTCCTCAATCGGCCATGTCCTCCAGCTCCGCGGTTCGTGCAATATGATTTTTCTTGTGAAATTTATCGTGGAATACCCGAGTCAGGCAATGAATTTTTCCTAAACTAAAGTGTCTCTTTCTGCCGTAGTACGTACGTTGAACTATGAAAAACTCGGACCGATTCTATAGAGCTAAACTTGTTAGCGTTAAGCATAAGTTCATAGGATGGGGA
>JANSTQ010087658.1:0-14532 GCA_026167885.1 Bergia puertoricense
AGGCACTATAAATATTCATGACATCATCTAGAAACAAAACTTCAACACAATGCAAACTAAAACGTCAGTTTCTAACAGATTGAGCAAATTTCACGGTGTATGGTGTATTTCAAGACTGGTTCAGTTCTTATGAGGGAAGCTGATCGCAGTATTTGCTACAATCTAGTAGAACGAGATTATGATCAATCTCATGAGAAATGGATCTTGGTTTTCAAAGTAGATGTACATAAAACGTCAAATATGAATAACTAAATAGTTTAATGGTCATTAATACTGAGTGTGTACATTTTTTAGGTAGTACTTCCTAATGTAATAAACTAAATGTACAAAATTTCTTGAAGTGTTTGCTGTTCTTTTTTCACTGTAGCAAATGATAATTTATCCAAACCCCTGCCGCTTTCCTTCCACGAACCAAGTTTTGAAGACATAGCTGGGCAAGGCTTTTACTCCCAAACTGGTTTTTCAAGGAAGATATTGCCAAATGTTAAAAAGGATTAAGATCGATCGAGATAAACTGCCAAATCTGGGATTCCAAGTTAGTCGAATTTGGTTACAGTTGTTGATGTTTGTTAGTTGGTTGTAAATTTCTTCGAGAAAGCAAACTTTTTTGAACAGACCTCGACGGAACCCTTAGCAGTACAAGTTTCTGTTTTGATCCAGCAATGCTAACAAGCTTCACAAAAACCAACTCTCGAGGGCATTTCTGGTCCCAACTATCGTACAAAATTTCCCAAAATTGAGGACATACGTGGATGCATAAAAAGGGATACTTAGTTGCCTTTGATCTAGCTTCCAAATTTAAACCTTGCGCTTTGTTTCCTTGGAGACCTAGTTTCCGATCAGTGTCGTTCCCTGATCCACAAAAGCCAGAACGCGCCGCCTGACGAGCGAAGAATAACGCCCATAAAAAATATGGTAAGAGTTTTAAAGAATTATGCGCGACTGATTGGCAAAAATGCTTGGAGGTGACAATTACTACCTCATTTGAAGAAATTGCAGTTTCGAACTTAACAACACTGCTGTTTTTGTTCCAAACCATAGTACCGTCTACTCTCAAACGAAACAAATCTCATGTCGGCACCATCACAGTCCACGCTGGCAGCCGCTTTCTTCCACACAGTCAGCGAATCCATGTAACCAGGCCAGTTTGGCAGCTGAACACGTGATACACAACGAAACTGTTCTCCGAGGCGTAGCTGAAAATCACGTGACGTTGTTTGTCCCCAAGGATTGGTTGAGAATGTTTCACCAAACAGTTCCCCAATGTGTATCACGGTGTCTCCTTTGTAATGCTCCAAACAGTCCACCGAAAATGTGCAGTCATCTTAACAAAAGCAAGTGAATTACCGTTAGTGTTACAAAAGGCTCAGGAATTTTACAGGCGTCCTTGAGAAATGAACAGTGGGCCAGTCTTTGTTTCAATTTTTTGTCATTAGCGTACATTAACATAAACTTTGTTTGACGGACAAACAAAGAGTGTTTTAACACAAAGAGTGTTTTAACACAAAGAGTGTTTTAACTTAAAAGTTTTGTCCTTAGCTATATAGACAAAACAACACTGAGAAATCTGCCTTTGAAGTTTTCCAAAATCTTAAACAAATGAGTGGGACTTCTCGCTAGGTGGCAACATTTTTAAACCCAGTCAACAATCTCGTATATTTGCTTATAGTTTCTTACAAATTTTCTAAAACTTCCAACACAGGATTCTCGACTATATTTTCAAATTTAATCATAAAACGTGGCCTTCTAACTATTCTCATATGCTCTGTCTTACCATTTTGTCTATTGGTTCATCCAACAAAATTAGGCTAATTTCCTAATGTCAAAACGTAAACAAATGGCTTCAACAGTGAAGAGAACTGAGAACAATAACATGAATGATAATGATGCCATCTGTGGCGACAGCTATAACTACCTTTATGATCCGGCCAACTCAACATTAGGGCTCTGTTTGCATGAGACTCTACATGGCTTGGACCTCCTGTCTGTTGGTTGAAGTAACAACTTTTAAAGCATTATTAATTTTTGTTCTAGAAGGGAATTATTATATTAAAGGTGCCGTTTAACGGTATGATTGCACAGTTTTTCCGTTGCTCCGCAATTGCAAAATATGTTAAAAATACAAAAATAACTTCTGCTACAAATGGTATGGATGGCTTGATTTCGAGGACGATTGAATACGGATTACAGTTATGATTGATTGTAATGGATTACAGTTATGATTGCTGAAGCGAATTTAGTGTTGGCCCGTAGGATAAATTACTGACTAACGTAATATTACGCCAAATTGCAATGATCCTTTGCAATTCTGTTTGTAATATAGGGTTTCTTTGTCAAATTAAAATCCTCTTCGTCCTTAAACTTTGGATGAAAATGGACGAAATACTTTTGGAAAGCAGCGGTTTTGTGTGGAACAGGCGTGAAACTGCTCCTTCATTAACATGCACTAGGGCAATTGTAACCTTTCAGTAACTGTTATACTAAAATGTGTTGGAACTAGAAGCCAACGAATCAACCAACGATGTCAATGATAACGCTGTTCCATTCTTTCTGTGAACAATTTCTAGCGATATGTTTGGGCAAACGTACAATTACGTGGTTGATAAGCGATATTATTTTCCAACCTGCATTTCAGAATTACGTCCTCCCATATTTCCTTTCCGCGTTGATTAGCAATAAAAATGTGGATTAAGAGGGAGGTTTTCTTTGGACTGGAAGCAACGTTTAGCAGGGCTCAGAAACTTTCGTTGAATTATTTGACATCAGTTGAGGGAGCAACTGTTTAAAAATGGGATTATCTGCGGCTTGTCTATTCTAAAAAATTGAACTCCTAAGCTCAATATTTTGTTTTTACACAAAACCCAAGAAAGCAGAAAACGAATCGAAAACTGTGCGTTCACAAGCCAGTCGGACCTTAAAGATGAGATACTTCAATTTTACATGGAGCTGGATCAACTTGATACATCGCTTTCCTTTTCGTTCAATAAATCCATTCACTCATGTGTATTTATTGTACAAACACGGGTGTTTGGGTGGAAATTATACTACTTTTAAGTTTGGGACCCCTGTGGTGTATATTCTTTCAAGATCTCCTCACCAGTTACTCTCATCCGCGGGCAACTTCGGTTATTTCCGACTTTTTCCGGCAAGAATTTTGAGCTATTTTAGAATTGTGTGAGGAAAATTCGGCCGCTCGCCATTCTTGCTGGAAAAAAATCATGAGTGTATTGTGTATTTGACTGTAGTAAACTAAACTAAACTAAACTGGCGAATCTATAGTAGGTGCATAGAAATGTTAACTTCATTCAGGTATAATATGACATAATAGCTAGCTCAAGTCTTTCAGGGCAATTAATTTGGGTATGAATATATAAAACTTAAGTTATAGAATGAGTGTCTAAAACACACAGAAAGTGCTCGATACTGCTGGGGTAGAGCGAAATACAAATTGTAAATTATAAAAATGTAAAATAATGTAAAACGGTTACAACCTTAATGTTTCACGATCATCAGGCCTGGTGGCGTGGAACTTTAAAGTTGTAACCGTTTTACATTATTTTACATTTTTATAATTATAATTTGTAAAACTTAAGTTAGATGTTGGAACAGTCTTTGAACGTTTTTATTATAAACTCATTTTTACAAGACAGGCTGAGGTTGAACATTCTTAATCGTTTTAAGGACCCCAGCCTCAATTGGTCTTACAAGTGCTTATAATTATTTTGGGTATGTTTTGCTCGATATACTCAAAGGCTGTTCCCAACATTTGACCGAGTTCATTTGTATATCTACCCAAAAGTGCTGCTATCGCTTGTTCCAAAAATCAAATGTAAAATTGCACTGTTCTCTCGTGACATTTTTTTAGTATCGTTTCTCCGTTCAAATTTCAAATTTATAGAACTTAATCTTCCTTTCTTAGTCTTGGCTTAAGCTCTAATGTTAGCTTGTTCTTAAATTTTGGTATTTTTCAGCTATGAAAAAAGGTTTTTTGGGCATCAGAGTGAGGCTTGGTGGTGAGGTGCTTTGTGCGATCGCGGGAGTTTTGACTGTGAGGCATCACTACAGAAGAAAAAACTTCGAAAATAGTCGAAAAATATACAAATTCCAACCAAATTCACTGCACTTCGCTAGCAAAGTATCACCACAAAGCCTCGTTTTGGTGCACAAAAACACTATTGTGATGTCATCGTGAATAGGGGCTATTTCGAATTGAAAAAAAAAATCTTTTAAGAACATTTGGAAATAAGATCCTAAAACAATTAAGAATGTTCTTGCCTCAGCCCAAAATATAGACGTTATTACAAGAAAAATATATGCGTTATTACAAGAAAAATATAGACGTTATTACAAGAAAAATATAGACGTTATTACAAGAAAAATATAGACATTACAAGAAAAATTTAGGCGTTATTACAAGAAAAAAAACCGTGCAATCTGAGGAGCAAATTTTTCACCAAAGCTGAGGGTTCCCTATAAAAGCTACATTAACTGATTCCCACCTGGATCTCCATGTATCTCGACTCTTTAGGAAACACATCGTTTTTGTCAAAGGAGATAACGTCAACCCCTCTACTCTGCAGGATGTACTCCCAGTAACCAGTTCCCTGTAAGTTGGCAAAATTTACAGTGTGACAAGAGTTGAGAACAACGCATATGCAATCGCAACAAATAGCAGAAAAAAATCAGTTCCAGTTTCCCGCCTTCTGGCTGGGAAAATATTACTGGTCAAAAAAAGTTGTGGTAACTTCATTGTTCGCTAGTTGGGAACTCGATACAGACACATCAACATATTCTGATGGTGGGGCCGGTTTTGATCTAACAAGAAATGCCCATTTCTACAGGTTTGTGAATTGTAAATGGTTTTCTTCTCCATACACGTAGTCTATTAATGTGGTATGGATAGTCGACGACAGCCCAAAATAATCTTTTGAACAACGACAACGATTTATAATGAATTAAAAATACTAAGTCGATGAGCACTTGAGCTATAGAGTAATTTTTAGCGCATAATTTCCTTCGAATATTGACATGTTGCAAGATTTTGAAGATCGTTTAAAAACTTTGACATGTTTCCAGAATGAAAATTGCGTTAAAAAGCCTTCCTTGCGTAAAATTATATGAATTCTATTTTTGCACATTAGTTTTATGCAATGTAACTTTTCACTAGTTTTCATCCGCATGGTCGTGTACCGTATTTCCCTCGAAAAACCGCCGCTCTACTGGCGTGTATTTTGGTCATTGTTATGATGTCCGAGAAAGACCGTTGAGTTTGAAATCTCTCGGTGTATTTCTTAGATAAAGTGAGATGAAACCCCCCACCCCCACCCCCTCCCACTCCACGGTTCGTGTAGTGGTAGCTCGTTTCATAATTATATACTAACCTCTGTTGCATTAAGAGTCCAACAGTATAAAGTGAAATTGCTTTCTAGAGTTTTTAAAACTGAGCATTTTTTTATGGGCTTCCATCGTCACAATGAGGATATGGACCTGCTCTTTAATAACATTGACCATTGTGCAAGGGTAGCAAAGACAGAGCGGAAAACAGAGTTGTTGAGGACATCAATGGTTCCAACGTTATCCTTAAATGCTTAATTACTCTCAGTCACTCTGTGTTTATTGATTTGTATTTCATCAGATGTTTGGGGCCATAGTGCCAATCAAAACGTTTATGCATCTTTGACAAAACTACTCTCTTGCTCCCACACTTTGACACCACAGAGGCGGTTGGGAATTTTGAAATGGAGGGGGGGGGGAGGGGGTTCATCATACACCAAGCCAAGTGCATACCCCTACTCAAATTCCCCAAAATGTCCTTTCTCACACAAAGACCATGTTTGTTTCCTAGACACACTGTTGCATCAATGGGAAACCACTTCTGTCTAGTTTAGTGGAAAAATCCATCAGTTGATTGGCTTCTCAAACACAGGCCAGAGTTGTTCAAAAAACAAGTCCTACAACATTATTTCTGAAGCACGATTCTGATGAAATAGCCTCCCCGCAGACTACTATTATCCTTTGCTGCGAGAGGTCAGAATAATAGTCCGTGGGGAGGCTATGATGAAACAATTTTTGAAAAAATCAAAGAGACTGAATATTTTGCCAAACCACTTTTATGCTGTGCTGGTGAGATTTTCAACACCAAAATGTGTGTGTGTGTGTGTGACGGGGGGGCTAAGCACCCCTGTCCACCCTGCTCCACTGCCTCTGCACCAGCCTATGCCACAAGGGAAACCATTTATATTTGTTAATCTTATCTAATACTTGTTAAAGTACATTTTTAATGAGTTTATCATGAATTTAAGATTTAGTTATAGGTCTAAAACTAACAACAACAAAACTATAATAAAGAAACATTTTCAATGATTTTACAGTTTTATGGACCAACTTAGTGAATCGTCAGCAAAATCCATCCGACATCAGGGTGACATTTCTGCAAAATTGAATTCCTTTATGTTGAATAATGTGCAGTTCCATAAAAATATATATACCTATAAACAAACACCACAGAGGAAATATTGTTTGGTAGCCCTCATCCCATTTGGAAATTCCAGTTTGAGTCCATACACATTTCTTTGAAAAACTTGGTTTCTGAAATATTTCCCCCCCCCTCTCCACCCTAGGAATTTCTAATTTTGTCTATGGTGGGGGTATGGATATTTTCCCCCTCCCCCCCCCATGTCCCACCTCCATCTAAATTCCAAAGGCTGGCTGTGAGTGTCAAAAAAATTCAGTAAATTAAAGTAATAATTTGAATTTTAGCTTCAACTGACTTACAGCTCCTACTGAAATAATAGGTGCTCCCAAGGCTATTATCTTTTCCACAGCTACAGGACTGGGTATTGAAAATGAAAACAGAATCTGTAAACATTGACAAGAAGTCCTGTCATTGATGTCCCTGATCCACCTGATCAGCAGCTTTCTCTTTTCCTTTTCCATTGCTGGATCACAAAAGTGGTGAATGTTGCTAGGAGCATTTTTCATTTTCCAGCAGAACAGCTGCCAGTAGACAAGTTTCCCTGAGCTTTGTCTTTCCTCAATTGTGTTGAACAACAAATTACATTCTTGTTCTTTTTTCTCAATATCAGGTCTGAGGCACATTCTAAGTTCCTGAAAAATATGCTATAATAAGCAAGGATGTTATTAGAATAATTCTGAAAGGGGGCAGCACCAAATGAGAGCCAAAGGAAAGTTTCCCCAGTAAATTTTTCATTTGATTAGTTTATTCTTGTCAAAATAAAACTGTGTCCCCCCAACATGGATCTGCCATTGAGAAGAATTTTTTTCCATACTTTTAGTAAGAGGAGTCTTACTTTAAATGTATAGTAAAAAATTTTGAAGTGCATTTTCAACTGAAGGAGTATTCTCTCTTTTTTTTCATTAATTTTAAAACCTCATTAAACTTTAAGGGGCACCTGTAAAACTTTTGGCTATGGTGGTTAGTCTTGTCAATAATAGCATTTTTCAATTTTGCCAAAATGCTGCATTTATATAGAATTTTAGTTTATTGAAACATGATCAGACCTTCTTGGGGTGAAACACATCTAAGGAGGCCTTGTCATTGGGGTTGTCACAGAGTTGCTTAAAGGAACATGGCAGTTAGATAAACAAACAATTATGCTCTAATTAGTGCCCCATCTCTATTAAGTGCCCCCCTCTAATAAGTACCCTCTCTAGAGCTTCAAATTTGTAATAGGTGTCCTCTCTCTATTATTTAGCACCCCCCCCCCCCTCCTCTACAAAACATGGCAACTTAGAATAGCGCATTCATTTGCACTTGAATTTTGGATGAAGTTACAGTTTTTGAATACCAGTTAATCTCATTTCAGAGACAGTGTTTTGTATTACAGTATACTATAGCCGGGTTAACATTGTGAGTAACGTTCATTGAATACATTCGAGAGTGAATTTGATGTACGATCATTCATACAGGCAGTATTGCTAATTCAATAAAGATCAGTATTTCAGAAATAAATGTCATCGACTTTGGCTCTCAGTGAGTTTCCAATAAGTGCCCCCTCTCTATTAAGCAATGCCTCTAGAAGGCCAGAAAATCAATAAGCACCCTGGACACTTACTAGAGCACTTACAGTAACCAACACCTTCACTTAAAACTTAACCATCCCAAAACAAAGCAACTCCTTTGTGGCTGTTTTAATAAAAAGAAACGATAGCAGTTCTTAGCAATAACATCTTACTGGATCACATTCCTACTCTGTAAGACTAGGAGTAGGAAGTTTTCTCTTTCAACATTGGCTTGCAGGAATAATTTATTTTAAAGATCAGCCATGTGCCATCTCCAGTCAGCCCCTTCAGTATAGTATCAAGATATTAAAAAATGTAAATAATAATTGATCAACTTTGATAGTTCAGGCTGTAGTAACATCATATGAGAGTTCATTCAAAGCATGCATTGTAGTTTTGCTTTAGTGTCACCAAGAACTTTTCTTATATGTCAAGGTTTAAAAAAGTTTATTGAGGGTTCAGGGGAAAACTGATACAAAAATAGAGATGCAGGGTTTATAGCTTATGGTAAATAATACAATGGCATTGTCAGTAAGAGTTCAACTTGTTTAAGAGGGTCAAAACTGAAAGCTAAATTCTTTACCTTGGTTGCAAACCCTGGTCTATCACTGTCAGTGACTGCATGACTATGAGTGCTTTTTCCCGCCATCCCGGGTCCAATGTAGGATTGAGCCCGCGAACAAAATTGAAAATTGCGGCCAACCAGGCTACCAATGACGTCAAGGTCACGTGCTTACAGACGGAGCACGCTTGCTTTCAGAGACGCCATTTTGTTTGAAGATTTGGGTGGAAGAAGGGTATGACTAAATTTGTTTCTAGTGGTTTTGTTGAGTTTTTTTTTAAGAGTTTCAAAATTGTCCTGTTTTTTTGTTGAAGAACAGTGACAGTGAAATCTTTGGTTTTTTTGTAGCGTGGATCGTATATAAAGCATGAGCTGTCGAGTTTATCTCGGACGTTTGCCGTATGGCACCAGGGAAGAGGACATCAGAAAGTTTTTCCGAAGCTTTGGACGTCTCCGTGAAATCAACCTTAAGAACGGTTATGGTTTTGTGGTAGGTATTACGTTTCATTTAAACAGAAGTTCTGGAAATTTTCCTTGCTTCTAGCGACATCTTTTGCAGTTGAAGTTCATTGATTTTGAGGATCAAGGACACCATTTTCAAGTTGCGTTGATGTCGTGTCTTTTTACAAATTTTTGTTGATTTTTTTGCCTAGGAGTTTGACGATTCACGAGATGCAGATGATGCTGTGTACGACTGCAATGGACGTGAACTTTTGGGAGAGAGGTTAGAATTTCATTTTCTACAATATCGAATAAGCACACTTCTTCAAATAAGCGCCTGATCACCTTTTAATCCCAGTTACAGTTCGTCGCGATTTTTTAGTTATTGAGGTACTCCAAGATGTGTTTTGTTGAAGAGGTCAAAGATAAAATATGCACCGATCTTGAATAAGCTCCCTGTCTGTAATATCTTCCCCCCTCTAGTTCCAAAAGTTAATTAAAAGTGCTTAAGTAGTGTTTATTTAAGTTGTTACGTTATGTTATGTACTGTCACTATGAGGGTGAGTATATTTTGATTTTATAAGAACCTTACTTGTATGAACATTAAGAAAATAGATGCGATACATTGACACAGTGCACTCCAAATGGCTGAGCATCTATCTAATAAAATGATTTGTATAAATAAAGTGTGCTATTTCAATTCCCTGAGTCTATTGGTTCTCTTACTGTTTGATATTCATTGATATACAGTGATGTGCATTGATGCATTTCAATATCTGATTAAGTGAAGAACACGGCCAGCTGTTTCCAGGCTCGTCAAATATGACAAATTAAAAGCCCTTAAGTTTGGACCTATGTCAGTATTTAGTGTCCAATATTTTTGCTGCTGTCATATTTTTATGGCCAGTTTTCAATTTTAGTCACAAGATATTTCATTTTGTTGGTATTTCAAGGTTCCTACAGTCCTTGAAAATCCTGAAAAGTCCTTGAATTTGAAAAATAAGAATTCCAGACCTGGAAAGTCCTTGAAAATCATTGGAGGTCCTTGAAAATCCTTGAATTGACTGCTGTTGATTTAAAATTAACAAATGTGAAAGCCTGCAAGTTCATACTGAAAACACACAAGCTCAACCCCAAAAGCAAGTTTGTGTCGCACAGGATTTTGGATAGGCTATGAGTTTTGACCAATCTGCAATAAGGTTAAATCTCTGGTTTTTGCTACATAGTGTGTGTGACTAGATGCAGAATAAAATAGCTCTACTGGAAGTTGTATAACTAGCACTGTTTGATATTTATAGCAAATATTTGGAAAACATTCAAGTTTAAATTGCCATACAATGTCCTCGAATTTGTTGGAAAAGGTCCTTGAAAAGTCCTTGAATTTAATGTTCATTTAGGAGTGGGAACCCTGGTATTTTGAAGTGATAGTGCACAATGATCCAGTACATTTGAACCCTTTAACTACTAAACACCATGTCTAGACTGCACTGCAGTTGTAGATTACACAGTTCTTAGGTAAAACTTATATCAATGTTCCTGCAACTAAACTTGGGATTAATATACTGTGGTGATTGTATGCTACTTGGCATTTACTTCTCACTTGCATTACTTCTCACTTGCTTCTCTAGTTAGTGTACTGTTGAAGTAGCCTGAAAGGTTTTTCTGTTAAGCAATATTAATTAGTAAATGAGAGTTTCTTTTATCATAGAATTGTTGTTGAACACTCTCGTGGTGCTTCAAGAGGATACAGCTCAGGAGGTCGCCGAGGAAGAGCACGTGACAAGTAAGCAGCAAACTTAAAATTGTACAATCATATTACCTCTCAACTGCTTTGAATAAACTAGTGAATTGTAGCTGTGATATGTGTGGCTAAACTGTTTGTTGTCTTCAACAGTAGGTATGGTCCACCAACACGCACTCCATGGAGACTAATTGTTGAGAACCTTTCATCGCGTGTGAGCTGGCAGGTATGTCTGTGGCTTGTTCACTTCTCACTGCTGACTTTCAGTATCCTAAAAGTGAATGGTTTGCTTGTATTACAAAGGTTGTTAGTAATATGCAGTTAAGTACTGCTTGCTGTGGGTGATAAATTTGACATTTATGACTTTAGTCAGGATTTTTAAAACTTTCAAGATGTCTAAATAGGTTCAGGTAAGGACTGTTTAGTTTTAGAATTTATTCCATTACAATTTATGTAAAATATGTCAGGAACATTGGTATTTTTTTCCTTCCATTTGATTAGTTTGTCATGTGTCTCATTTGCATCAAAATTTAAACATGTTTAGTGGTTTTAGTTTTTCTTTTGTCATGGTTATATGTTCAAAATAACAAAAAGCAGTCAAGTTAATTTTTCAAATTATTCACTATGCTATCTACCATGTTTCAGCCGAATGACGCGATGTAGATGAGTGAGGTCTAGCTCTTGACGATTTGTACAATGATGGTTGTCTTGATGGGGGTTAAACCTTCCTGCGGCCAAAGGTTCATAGATGACCTAAGATGCACGCACTCACACCCTTGAAGGGTTAAATTTGATGACCAGATGTGGCTGTGATGAACCCCTGATGTGTATTGATGCTTTAGACTTGGCATATGCTGCAACCATTTGAAGTTTCTCCACAGCCTTTGTCAAGACAGATTGGATTGAAGCAAGATCTTTCACTGTAGTACTTCTTTTTTAAATAGTTGAGGCAACCTCCTAATTTCTGATGCAGGCAGAGTTCTTACCTTTTGTTTGCAACAAAGGAAAATTTGTTTAGACAACTTGCTGAATCAAAATTTTAACATCCATTTCATTTAGAACATGTGGCAAAACCCATGTACCATTCGATTGTTGTAATGTGCTAGTTATTCCACTCTATGAATTGACACAAGTACTTCATTAGGTGATAGCTATCCAGAGGTTTCATAGAGAATCATTCATTTTGTGATATAATTTTGGAATATTGTACAAGTAATATGACTCATCTAACAGGATCTGAAGGACTATATCCGTCAAGCTGGAGATGTAACATATGGAGATGCTCACAAGCAACGACAGGGAGAAGGGTGAGTTTTAATCCAATTATCAACTTGTGCTATCAGAGCGAATCCATGCTAGATTGGAAAAAGAGTTGGCAAATCAGTGTTGTTAATCTACTTTTTACCGAAACATAATTGGTATTTTTTTATAAAATTTTTCTTGTACAGTTATATGGGATTATTGGAATTAATGAAGTGTTCATTATAGCATGATCAACCATAATGAATTTGCCCTAAATATTTTTATGATCTCTGATGTTTGGAACAACTAAGTATAGACATCTTTTTTAGTTTTGTTATTGGAAAACACAAAGTGTGAAAGCCATGGAATGACAGTGAATTTACTTCACACCAGTTTTTAAGATAAGTAGATTCAAGGATCAAGCACTGTACACAACATACAGAAAAAATCTCATTTACCAAATGGGTGAGCAGATTGCAGCTTTCATTAAAAAATGGTCTCCTGTGCAACACTTTTATACTTGTAGTTGGAGACCAGTCAAGTGTAATCTTTGTCCCAGAAATCACATTCACACCTCTTAAAATCATGAGTAGAATATTTTCAGTTGTGAGTTCTTCAGCAAACCACAGCAGCTAGATTCATACTTTTTGTATTTTTTTTTTGACTATCAAGGTTTTGCTGAGTTTTTAAACATACAGTGCTTTGGGAGCTGTGCTAGTTATCTCTGATTTTATGGATGCTCAGTACTATTCAGGCACATATCACTGGTCAGATTCAAACCCTGATGCATATACATGAATTAAAATATTGCTGTTCAAAATTCTGCTGTACTAATGTCAGTTTTGGTCACTTCATTTGACAGTGTTGTTGAGTTCAGTTCACATTCTGACCTGAAGAATGCCATTAGAAAGCTTGATGGCACAGAGTTGAATGGCAAGAAGATCAGATTGATAGATGTAAGTTCATATGATTGTTTACTAATATTACTGAGCCATAGGTTACACTTGTTGTGAAAGGTGACAAAGTAATTAATAATACAACTAATGTGTAAACAAAAGCACTGATATGCTTGTTTTAGAAGGAGAAAAATAAATCAAAACCTAAACATGTTGCTGCACAGTTATTTGCATTTTATCTTTCTCCAGCCCCCATAATTTTGGTGATATTTTGCAGGATTGCTTTACCTAAAAATATGTTTACCACCACTTGGTGTATACCATTTCCAGTGTGCCTTATAATTATGATATTGTAATTATTTCATTGTCTCAGTTAACTGGTAGTCAATTTATCTCTTTATTATCTGAGATAATTTTATAATATATAAATATATTTTGTGCCTGTTGCAAAATTTTCACAACTTCTAATAGGCTGTCAAAATACATTCAAAGAACCTTTGAAGTTTCATTGTGTACCAAAATTTTTAGTATTGGAATACTTCAGTTGCTCATGTGGAAAGCAAGTGTTGACATATATTTTTGCTAAACAAACAAAAATTATGTGACATTTGCCACTTATGGCTCGGGGACGGTTACTGGTATTTATTTATTAGGAGAGACTGGTTTGGCAAAAAGGGACTGATCCGTAAAAATATTTGTTCCACAACAACATGTTTGAAATAGGTTGGGGAGTTGAAAATATTCAGTTGTTTTGTTTTATTGATTTTGCTATTCTGGAGTTAATTAAGTTAAATCATATATTTACAGACAGTTTGAAAATTTGCAAACAGCACAGTTTTACACACAGTATTAATAAAAATAGTTGAAATATATTCTGAATCTCCCACTTGCTTTGATATTGGATTCCAAAAAGTGTCTCAAAACTCAGAAATAGCCTATAACAATACACTTTAACAATATACAAGTTGCCACTTCAAAGAAAATGATAGTAATAGTTGTTATTATTTAATATTATAATGCTAATTCTTTACAAATCAAGTTAATAGTTTATTAACAATAAATTGAATAATTGATAAATAAATGAATATAAAATGTAATTCTTGCCTCCTAGCAAGTTTATTAGGAATTAGTGAATAAACATAACTAAGCTTTAGTTTCTATTCAAACTCAGGACAGCCCGAAGAGATCACGATCACGTTCTCGGTCCAGGAGTAGGTCAAGGTAAAAGCTTGTTTCTTGTATCATTCATACTGTTCCTTATTAATTAATGAGTGGTAAAATGACAACTGAAATTGTGTGTGTACCAGGCAGTCAGTATCTAATTCTAAACTGATTCCCATAGCCGTAATAGGAGTGTTCCACACATGAATTTTAGACATAGTCTGTGTGTTGTTGAGGTTGATATGTTGATCAAAACTTGACTTTTTTGCCATACAGCAACTGCTGTATAATATTTATTATTACAACTAGTCCAGGTGAACTAATATATATATTTTCTGGCCAAAGTTGTTTGACAGTTAGCAGCCACTGGCCCTTATTAGCAATCACTGACCCTTATTAGCAATCACTGACCCTTATTAGCAATCACTGACCATTATTAGCAATCACTGGCCCTTATTAGCAATCAC
>JANSTQ010087769.1:0-25877 GCA_026167885.1 Bergia puertoricense
AATTCCAATGTCTCATTGATTTGACCTTTGGGTCACGGACGTTTTTGTTCACATTCGCTTTGAAACAAAAATAAAACATTTATAACTGTTAAATGTGGGAGTTTCAGGTTTCACGACATCGCACGTGCAATTTTCCCGGGCTTTTTAATCTTCGCGTACGCAGCTTTTCAACAACAGCAATTTCCTTCACTGAATTTCAATTTTGTTTCTGTAGTTTCAAAACGGCAATGCCAAACAAACGGATGAAATATGAAGCACGATTCAAAATCAAAGTTGTAGAATTTGCGCTGGCGACAAACAATTCTGCAGCAGGACGAAAGTTTGGAGTCAACGAGAAGTTAGTGAGGGATTGGCGGAGACATTTTGATCACATCAAAACCCTTCCGAAAACCAAGTGTGCTGAACGGGGAATGAAGTGTTCCTGGCCTGATTTGGAAAAACATCTTGTCTCCTGGGTGGAAGAAAATCGAAATTCTGGCTACGTTGTCACCAGAAACCAAATAGTTCTAGAAGGTAAATCATGGGCCAGAAAGAACAACGTTGCAGGCTTCACGGGTCATCGAAGTTGGTGCAGCCGCTTTATGAAGCGCCACAACCTTGTCCTCCGACAAAAAACAAAAATTTCTCAGAAACTTCCAGAAGATCTGGACGAGAAAATAACCGACTTTCATTCATTCGTGATTAAACGTCGTAAACGCCACGACTATGACCTAAAACAAATCGGGAACATGGATGAGACACCTACTTGGTTCGACATGCCTTCATCCAGAACTGTGAACAAAGCAGGTGCTAAAACCGTTTTTGTGCGGACAAGTGGCCATGAAAAGGTCCGCTTCACGACAGTTTTGGGGTGTATGGCTGACGGAACAAAGCTCAAGCCCATGGTTATATTTAAGAGAAAGACCATGCCCAAAGAAAATTTCCCGCCTGGCATTGTGGTTCATGTACACCCAAAAGGTTGGATGGACGAGGCGGGAATGAAAATCTGGGTTGAAAAGATTTGGCGTGGGCGACCAGGCGGACTTGCAAGGACCAGAAGTCTGCTCGTCTTTGATTCCTTCAGTGGGCATCTGACAGATGATGTCAAACGTTGTGTGAAGGAAGAAAACACCGACTTAGCCGTGATTCCGGGTGGTCTCACAAGTGTTGTTCAACCTCTCGACACTTGCCTTAACAAGCCATTTAAGGACAGGCTACGAGAGCAGTGGAACAGCTGGATGATAAGCGAGGAGCGATCGTTTACCCCGGCTGGTAATATGAAGCGTGCATCGCTGCCAACCGTCTGTCAATGGGTGCTTGACGCTTGGCGTGATATCAAACCGGAGACCGTCACGTACTCCTTCAAGAAGTGTGGCATCTCCAACAATCTGGATGGCACAGAAGATGACATTCTGTGGGAAGACCCTGCCATGTTGCAACCAGTAGATCAGGATGAAACAGAAGAAGAAAGTGAAGAGGCGTTTGATCCTTATGATGACAGGATCACCCGAGAAGAATTTGAAGAACTTTTTAATTATGATGATGACGAAAGTGATTTTGAAGGATTTTAAAATGTTACAATTTGCTTCAGTTTTTGTTTGTTTGGTCTCCTGTACAGAACATGTTAATCGTGAGATTCGTGTCACAGAGGCTAGTTTTAGTAAAAAATTGAAACTACAGTATACTGGAAGAGTTTTTTGTTCTTAGTTTTGTCAGATTTTATATAATTGATTTGTAAGTATTCATACAGTTTTATGTAAAGAATAAAGATTGAGGGAGTCGACTTATACTCAGGGTATCTGAAAAAATCATTATTTTGCAATTAAAAAATAGGGGTCGACTTATACACCGAGTCGACTTATACTCCGAGAAATACGGTAACAACTGTTTGAACGATAAACTAACTTGAACTATCCGACATGAATTGTGTCCAGAAAGAACACTGTTAATAGATCGGTTCCCCTTCACCTCTTTAAAGTACCTTCCGCGGCGATCTCTATTGAATTTTTCCACGTTGAAGAAAATTCGTCTTTTTAATTGAACATTCTCTGACTGGTAACACGAAAGAGCTGGTGTTTTCAGGTTATTTTCTGCGAACTTGAAAAGGTCTTCTGCATTCTGGATAATCACTTTTCTCTTTATAACTTCCATGTCCGCTTTATGTTTCAAATTTGCTCCGGCGCCATCCTGGGGTCCTTTGGCATGTGACGTTTCGAAGTAGTTACGAATTGTTTTGTAGCCAAAGTCCGAGTTTAAGAAAGAAACATCCCCCATGCAATGTTGACTTTTATACTGAGCAGAGCATCCGTCAGTCCACTCGTGCATGACTTCGACATCATACTTAATTTCCTTTCGATAACCAGCTATCAGTGCCCCTACGATGGACAGAATGATCGTATTTTGTGTCTGGTAAGATGACAAAGATATATTTGGTGATTATCATTAGATTTTCTATGGTGCTTTCAATGCCATCTACATCTTTTAGGGCGTGCCTGTGTAAAATGGCGACATGTATAGAAGCTTGAGACTGGGAAAAGTACTGACTCTGCAACTGATCCTGACTTGTGCAGCTGTAAATTTTTCAGAGTAATCACGAATACAACAAACGTGCTCAAGGGGAAGATGTCTTTCATTTGCTTGCTTTGCCAGCTTGCACGGAACTGGTGGGACGAAAACTCGCGAAACAGCATTTTAAAGTTTTCAAACATAGTAACAGGAGACGTTTCTTTTCGAACAAGTTGAAGTTTTTTCTTTTCTTTTCCCTTCTTGAGTTTGTCCAACGGTCACGTACTCGAATTTTTGCCAGCTTACAACGGAAGCTTCTGGCCTAACATCTTCTTCGTTCATGAGGTCACGTTTGTTCACTCCACAACTCTCACAATTTCTATTCAAACCATCTCTTAAATGAAAACTTTTTTTCTTCTCCCTTAGTGCAAAGTGTTGTGTTGACAAAGTGTTCCTAAACTGGAAATTTCTCGCTCTGCCCGCATTTAGCTAAAGTATTTCTTCGAAATTCCATGCAAGTCTGAAACAACATTCGCGTTTTAACATGAAGTCGACAGCAGCAGGTAATTTTGTCTTGACTTCTTGGGGGGATAACATAAAATGGCTTGCATCTCTCGAAACTCCTTTTACTCATATTTATCTTAGGGTACTTTGCCTTAAACTCCAAAAACACTTCAGTTTGAGTTTTATCCAGTATTTGCTTTGGATGGCTGATGTAAGCTCTTACGCCACGTCGTTTCCGAATCATATCTTTCTTGTTCCCAGTCGGTCTGGAGATGCCAGGGCTTGACCAAAAATCATGTGCAAGCTTACGGTGGTTCAGTGGGGATAACATCTGTATAAACCCAGTAAGACTTGCTGCTTGTTTAAGTCTTAGTACGATGTTTAAATGCAGTAGTTGATGTTGTCTGTTGGTCCCAGTTTTTTTAGATTTACATAATAATTTGCTGCAATTAACAATTGTTCGCCGAGCTAGAACTGACTAATATAAACACTACACTTGTTCTGCTTTCCTCTTTAGGTTACGTGTTTGCTTTACAGGAATAAGTTCCCGATTCTTTGGCAGTACGACACAACAGTGCGATTCCAGAACTGATTTGAGCCGTTTCGTCAGTGGGTTAACGTAGTTGTTTCTCATAGATGCCTTGCAGCTCATGATGAATGGATTCTCCTCCTTGTACTCCAAAGAACCCAAGTGGGAATTTCCACTCTTGTATGAATTCGACTACGTGATCTTCCAACATGTGGAACTTTGGAGGGAAGGAGATATCTGAAAACTGTTCTCTGAAGTAGGCTGCAAATTTGTCAAAGTTTGACAAATAGTTTATTGGTGGGAATATAGCCATCATGCCAAGTCAACTGGCCAGCTCTGTATATAATTTGAAATATAATACATTTATAAGAACATAGTTTTTACCATTAATTATTATAACAAATTAGTCACGAAGGAATACATGAAATAATAAAAATCTTGATTACTTTGAGTTGTCTTCAACTTAGTCCAGAATTTTCTCTTTGAGGTCCTTAACATAGGAACAAGCCGTCTGCTCCATTACATAGACTGTTTTATTCCCCTTCTTGGTATTTCGCTCCAGTGGTAGAAACTCTGTAACTAGGTAGTTGCCAATCTCTTCTTTCTGTTGAGTCCGCTGCTTCTTTGCACTGTCCATTTTTCTGTCTTCCTATGGGGTTTCCTCTTCTTGTATCCGTATCGAGTTTTTCCTAAGGCAGACTTGCTGAATGACTCAAATTCTCTGCGTGCTTTTCAGATGCATTTTCGTCCATAAAATGAAGGTACACAGGCATTTCACGTCATATGTTTATTAACACTTCAGGTTTCGTATTTCCAAATAATGAGAGCGACTTGACAGAATTCACGTTTTCAGTCTGTCATTACGCTGCTCATGTATTGTTCAAGTGTCATTTCCTATTCGAGAGAGCACTTTTTAAAGTCGCTCGGAGCTTTTCTTGTCACAATTTTAACATGGCAGAGAGGAGAACAAGGTCGGCCGCCTTGTGAAGATGCCACGAAGAATTGCAAACTTCCAGGGCCTGGAGGCCGTTGAAAAGTTTCTTAGGGAGGGACAACGAGGAGCGATGTCTTCAGAAGATCAAAGATATTCTCAGGCAAGAAGGCGACCGGGTTCTTGTGCGTTGGCGGGATTATGGTCCTGAATTCGACAGCTGGGTTTCCCTCAATGAGAAATCCCGAGCTTTTGCAATTCCTCGAGCTGAATTGTGACAACCCCTTCAGTACAACCCTTGCGTCTGCCAATCTGGTGCCCTCCATTCCAGAGCCTCACGAGCGGGATGCTTGGCTTGTCAAACATGCTGTGTTTGATGAGCTGATTTACCACTCTCCGAAGGGGCATGTGGCGCTTCCAAATAACAGAACTTTTCCTCTGGCAAAACTGCACGAACCGAATTTCTCAGGCCGCAATAACATTCGGTTTTCACGCAGACCTGAAGAGCTTGCCACAGTTTTTGGTCAGGACTGGGGGACTCGGCGGTTTTGTGATTCAACCACAGTCGTCGAGGTGAATCCAAACTGCCCAGTTTGGGTGCAGTGGGGATTCCAGCTGCGAATCAACTATGATCATGGCTGATGTCCCTGATGCAGCTAAACTGGATAGGATGAGGACAAGTCAGCTGCGTGCGAGCCCCGTGAGGTAAAATACCTACCGCTGGCTTTTCTCACCCTTTGGCTATGTGTACAGTGTTCAGTTACACTACAAGACTCCCTTGAACTTGGATCTATTTTTCATCTTAGATAAAACAACTCGCTCTTATAAAACTGCAAGGACGGTATAATTGTAACATCTTTTACATCTTAGCGACAATGAGTGAACACTTAATAGCAATAGAAAATTAAATCGCAAAATCATGTGCTCACCGAACTCTCGAACGTAACATTTACACTACCTCGTTTTAAAAGTTGTTGCACCTAGCATCTTTCAGCACAGATTTCTTCAATTCATCATTCATTTCGACTTGCACATAAGACAAAGTTTTATTTGATGCCTTGTTACAGCTACAGCAAGGGTTTCGGTTAAGCTACTAATGTGCAAATGGTGACTTACCGTTGTCCAATATGGCGAACGCGTAATCAGACCTAATCGGTATTTACATGTACAAAACCTTTCACGAAGCACGCAGTTCGGTTAAAAATGTATCTCTTTAAAACTCGTGGTTGCCCTTTCTGAAGGCTAAAAAATTACAGTATTTTAGGTACACTCAACGCTGAGTCCAGCACGGCCATCTTGAAAGTGCACTGCGTGCTAATCAAGTGCATATTCTGGTGTAGTTCTCAGACCACATACACCGTACGGGTGCACTTTTGCACCGCACCTGCACCAAACTGGTGCATTTGACTAAAGTTGAACCCGATAATTCGAAGTCTCAAGGGAAACGAAAAATACTTCGAATTAGCGGGGTTTCGAATTATCGGGGTCAAGAGATTTCCATTCTTATTGAGCTCACCTCAGAACACCTGTGTTATCATTTGACAGATGTGCCGCCCCAGCCAAACTCCCAACCTGACAGTGTCTGCCTCAGATCGACCGGCAGAAGAGAGGCCTTAATACCAGAAAGTGGACCGTGCGGTCCAATTCTGCTCCAGCAATTAAGTAAAAAAACGATAAGAATAGTGGTATTTCACCAGCGCATTTCTGCTCCCACTTATTCTTCACCTCTCATGTCTTTTCACAGTCAGACTAGAGTCAAGCTCAACAGGATCTTCTTTCCCTGCCGACTCTGCCAAGCTCGTTCCCTTTGACTGTGGTTTCGCTAGATAGCAGATAGGGGCAGCGGGAATCTCGTCAATCCATTCATGCGCGTCACTAATTAGATGACGAGGCATTTGGCTATTTGGTTGTGATTCGGCTTTCTAAAACAATGCCTATAAAATATACTACAATTATTCTTAATCATATTTTATTTATTCATATTTAATTAATCTAAAATGTACAAGACACTAATTATTGCTTAATTAAAAATAGATTTGTTTTTCTTTGTGAAGAGTGTCAGATTTTGGAAAGAAATGACTGTGGATTTGGGATTATTTGAGCTTAGTGGCACAGATGGAATGGTGTTTTTGTCTTCATCAAAAGATATTCATGGCTAACGAGGGACAACAAGAAGTAAAAAAGTATGGTTCTGCTGCAGATTTGCTTATCTATGCTTTACTTCATCAATGTTAGGGTACATCTGATGACAGTGATGATGTCGATTTCGAGATTGAAGAGATTCTGTCAAAGTATAATTTTCAGATTTGTAGAAATTGTCGCAATGAGGGATATAGTTTGAGTCAGTATTGTTTAGCTGAAAGAGCGAGAGAGAAGGGCGCTGATTTGATTCATAGGAAGAGCAATAAATTTTTTCTGTAAGCATTATGCTATTTGCGAAGATTGTGGGTAATTCTCTTAAATATTCTTGTTAATGATAGGAGGAGTCCGTTGACAGCTGTGGTGATGGTGATGATCCTGAGCTTAAGAGGATTTTTTACAAGTATAACAAAATCTGTAAAGATTGTCGTTAGGTTAAGACGCTTCTTTATAATGAAAAATGTTTACTCAAAAGAGCGAAGCAAGAGGGTGGCGATTTAATTCATAGGGGAAAAGATGGAATCTATTTTTGTAACATCATGCGATTAGTCAAGATTGTTTTGGGTAATGATTGAAATTTCCTTAAAAACTAGGTGTGTAAATGGTGCTGGGAAGCTGATAAGATTACACCGGCGATAGGTTCACACCATGGAGAGCCGTTTTGTAAAAACCATTTTTGTGTTGGTTTGCTGTAGTTTAAATAGTAATTTTGATTTTCTTTTAAAACTAGGTATGCATTTGGTGCTGGCAAGATGATAAGTCTACACGTAAATCAGTTATTTTTAATCGATATCGTGGAGATTCGTACTGTAAAGAACATTGGTTTGAGTTTTGTGATAATCATTTAGCTTAATGGCAGCCTGGTGATGTTTTACTAGGAATAAGAAAGGGAAGAGTTCCTCGTTTTTACTTTGGTGTTGATGAGAAATGGTATTATGAATTAGGTTTATTGTAGCTTCTTTTTAATAGGTGATTTCGAGAGAAGAAGAAACTAGAAGGATGATTGAAGAGATAAAACAGCAGTTCCTATGACGGGTTCACCATTACCTTGTAGTGTGAAAGTGTTGGAATGTATTATGGATTCTTTTCGAACTTCATCCTTATAATTTTAGGCTTTGATGTTTCACTAGGTGTACACGAGAAGAAAGATTGAAGAGATAAGGCAAACAGCACGCACACTTGGTTTAGCGGAATCTAAATTTACAGTATTAGCAGATGTTATTGATGTTTATGAAGTTGATAGATATAATGAATTGGTAAAAGACAAAGTTGGTTATTATATTGAAAAGGGAAATGAAATGATTGATTAGTATAGAGTAACAGGGATTCTTTGCTTTTTAGTTTTCAAGACGTGCTCAAGCTTTTTTGACGACGACTACTCTGATACGAGCTGCTGATGATTTAGGCACAAATAATTCGGCTCTCGAGCTATTGTTAGAGGAAAATGATGATACTACAAATTGTTCAGATTTAAGTATTGATTCGCCAAATTAAATCTTGTAGGTCAAACGACGCCAGTGGATAGATGGTAGATTAAAATTTTTTAAAGAAGTACTTGGAGAACTTGTGAAGAGATGGGTACGATGATGATAAACTAGAGCAAGTGTTAATGCAAGGGATAATTGAAAATTGTACGCATAATACGTTTAAATGAGGTATTTTTTATAGGTGGAACGATGGAAACGATTTGAAGCTGGAATGCGTACTGTAAATAAAATGTTGCGTGAGTCATTGGGCCGCTTATTAGACAAGCTTTAGATTATAACTCTAAACTTTTTGTAGAAACATTTGGGAGTGATTTTGATTGTGTTAAGCAATATTTTAATTACCATGACCGATACTGGGGTACGATATATAAGTAGAATAAGAGACTTGTGCCTTATGAACCTGAATATTTGATTCGTGTAGGTCTAGATAAGCCTGGAAAGAAAGAGGAGAAAAAAAGATTGAGAGACGAGAATGAGAATGAGAGATGAGATACAAAGGTTGAGAGAAGAGGTTGAAATCAAGAAGCTTAATGCTCTCTCGCTTTTCTCTTCATAGGAAATTTGGATCTATTGGCAACATTTTTTACTAGGTTTTATCATTGGACTTGTGTTATTTTCATGTACATATTTTTTCATATATATGAAATTGTGCGTTTTCTACAGTTTATTCTTGAGTATTTTAATCTGTGCTTTGGAAAGGCGAGCCAAAAGACAGATGGAGAACGTTTATTTGTAATGGACAATGACCTGTCCCAGAAATGCAAGACTGCTCAAGAAGCTCTTTCAGAAGTTGAATGTAAGTTGCAAGTTATTACTGCTCGATCACCAGATCTTAATCCAATCGAAAATATTTTTCATAATGTGAAGAAAGCACTAGAGGGCAGAGGAGTTACTTTACATTATGGCTCTGGATAAACTGTGTCACTTCTTGCTTTTCTCTGCCCTTTAACATCTTGACCCTTTCTTTTCGTTACTGCAATGGTTCTTTCGGTCCTTTGGGCGGATGTGAGGTCGGGATGGCCAGGAGAAACTAAGTGGCTGGTATCCTCCTTTTTTCGAAATTTTATGAGTTGCTGTTGGATGAGATCGAAGTCCTTGATCTCAAAATAGCAACGAAGAAGACCGAGACTGATGACAACGCTTGGAATACAGACTTTGGTCAATATGTTGCCATTCTTCAGAATGCTAGAAGACATCGACTGGAAGCCAGTCCATACAAACGACAGGCTCTTGAGATGCAGGAGTACATCACACATCTGGTGGCAACTGGTGAAGGATCTCCTGCTGAGAATGGTCCCAGCAATGCAGCCATTGAGAGTTTTTATCAGAGCCAACAAACATTTCAACAGAAAGCTGAAGAGCAGGCGAGACAAAATATTATTCAATTGCCCAAAGTATTAAGTCTTTCTAGTGAAAAAAGTGTCTATATTTTGGATATCAGTTTCAACACAAATGAGGAGAAAGTGTACAAAACAGTAGGAGGTATAACAATTGTATAAAATATTCAGTCTAGTAATGTTTTAAGTTGTTGTTTGCTTTTTTGACATATTTAACTGCCCCTAAACAAATAATTTGACGCTGAATATTTCTGTCAACAGGAAGCACTTGCAAACCATTGTCAAGAGAAAGCTTCATTCAGAAGAGACACTGGCAACATTTATAAAAAACTTGGACACCTTGCAGCAGTCACTCCAGGTGTGTCGCCAGGCTTACCACAGTCAGTCATTTGTTGGAAATCACATCAAAATTTGTCTGAAGGTATAGTTTTAGTTTCAGTTTATTTTATTTTTCACTACACATAAATTTTTAAAAACAATTTAATTAATTGTCTATACTTATGTGAAGAATATTTACAATTAAATTTAATTTTTGTGTTAAAGGGAAACTGCAGTGAAAAATCATCAATGGTTTATTCAAAAGGCCGTGTTATGTGATTTCGAAAACGGTATGTCTTTCGTGCAGGCGACTAATAAAAATGTAGATAATTGAGGTGAAAGTCACAAAAAAATACCACTACATTGCCGCCATCTTGCCAAAGGACTGGGGGCTCATAAGCATACAGTGGATTGTTTTATGACGTCATATCGTCAATTGCTGGGGGTCTCTTCCCACGAGCAAAGCAGGTGTTTGGCAGCGAGTTTTTGTTTATGCTGCGATGATAAATTTTTGTGATCTGCGTGAAGATTTGGAGCTGAAGACTCGAGGATATTTCGTCATGTTAATAACTTCCTATTCCTTCATAAATAAGATTAGCAATTTGCCATCGCGGACGAATATGTACGCCTACACAGTGCGATTCGGAAAGCACGAACACCGGAAATAATGTGTTCTATTTGTTGTCTTTGTTTTGAACACGAGATTTGTTTCTTCCTGGATCAACTCGAAAAGACTCCACGTTCGACATTTACAATGAGTTCAAGTAATTCTTTTTCTTCATGTTCTTCGAGACGTTCTTCGATTTTCAGTGATGATGTTGAATGTCCAGAGAATAACAGTTCAAGGTTTGGAATATTGCCGTACCAGTTTGAGCCTCAACTAGAAGCTAGCGAACAGACTGATTCAGAAGATGAATTAGAGGAAAGCCACATTGAAAATCGGCAACGCAAGGATTTAGATTGGTACGTACATGAATGAACTTTTTTGCATTCTATTTGAAACTTTTAAAAGCAGTGCAGCATCTGCCACGAAGTTACTTTCTAAATGTGTTCTACCATGGAACATCCGGTTGTTTACAAGTTATTTAAAATTTTGTACTCAAAGCTCTATCCGAGACCAGTTGCTTTTGTTTAATAAACAACAGTGAAAAACAAATAAGTTAAACTGAACTGAGGGAGTTTGCTCATTGAAACGAAAATCGATTACTATTATTGTATTTTGGTGTAAGTGTGGGAATTGACAAATGATGGACACCACAAAAGAGTGCATTTGTTGTCAAGAAATAAATGCTTTGGTCAACAAGAACCTTGAATTGGTCATGGAAAGTGTAGTCCAGCAAGCACCTTGTTGTATAACACAACACCCAGGATTCCTTGCTCTTTGTACAAACAAATGGGTACTACAGACAGCCAAATACCAGTACAGACAACAGTACACAGATGCATACCATGGGCCAGAGCACAAGGAGAACAGACATATCGCCTACAGACAACTGGCAAGGTGGTGCTAGGGAATACTGGGCAAGGAGATCAGGGTAGTTTTGCCATTATGTGCAGTTATGTGCATACGTCAAGATTTCCCACCACCAGGACTGGAGGATGATTTTATTTTTAAAGGATTTAAAGAAGCAAGTGAATAGAAACATGGCATATGTCAAGTAGTAAATTAGACACAACAATTTTGGTTCAATAAAATTATAATAAACTTAAATTTAATAACAGTATATTGTTATAACAGTATAATGACAATGGGAGGGCATGGAGAGCAATGACATATTAGACTTGAGTGGTACTCTGCAATATTTATAATAAACTAAGAGTTAAATGTCTACACAGTGAACGAGGGTGCACAGAGCTGATCGAGTTACGAAATTTAGTCACGCATGGACTGCAATGCCCATATAAAACACGCAACGCTCCTAAAAGAACAAGGAGCAAGGGGTGAAAGAGAGTTCCCCTTAGAACTGCCAATACACAGCATGTTAGGCATTATCGACTAAAAGATGCAAAGTCAAGTATTGATAGCTTCTGTGTTACAAACTTTGAGAACAAGACTGATGTCTTGTTTGCACTGCTACATTTGCATGTCAAAGATATAAGTGATGACAGAGAAGAGCAAGTGAGGCAGCTTTGGGGAAATGGTGACTCAAAACTGTCTGCAGAGGAGTGTTTAGCATATAGAGTGAACAATCTTCAAAGCAAGGGCATGTATGAAGGCCCATCATGAAGAACATTTCGAATGTGCATGGTTTATTCATCGATGGAGTTGTGAAAGGATATTTTTGTTTTCGGTCTCGGTTGATACTCAATTCTTTTACAGAATGGGTAACTGTCTGAGGTCGCGAATGAATTAACCGCATATCATGCTGTATGGATTAAAAGGTTATTTTCATTTCAGTCTCGGTTGATATCCACGTCTTTTAGAGAATGGGTACTGTCCGAGACTACGAATGAATTAACCACATATCTTGTTGGATGTTGTTTAACGAATTTAGGCTTATTTTTTCTTTTTACCATGGGGTTTTACATTCCTGGTAATTAGAAAATTTCTGCCTATTTTTGAGTTGATTAAATCTATGATTTTTTGTTGGACGTGGATAGATTATTTCGTTTTGTGTCTTGCCGCTCGCTCTTTCTTTTAGAGACAGGGTGAAGCAAGGCAGTAAACAAGTAATCGTATTTTAAACAAGTAGTTGTGATGTATTTTCTTTATATCGTTTAAGAAGTTGGACATTGATAGATTATTTCGTTTTGCATCTTGTCGCTCGTCCTCTCTTTTAGAGACAGAGCGAAGCAAGGTAGTAAATGAATAATCTTATTCGAACAAAGAAAGTTGTAATGTTTTTTTATTTATTTAGTATGCAATGGGTTGTGCTCATCTTATTTCTTTTGCAGATGGCTCAAAACGTGAACGTTAATGATGCTGTGGCAGAGACGAGTGTGCAGCACGATCCTGAAGTTGTTGACGTTGGTGATGAATCTTGCGATGATGAGGTGGAGAAGATTGATGACAAGAGTGATGAAGTTGTGAAAGAGATCGAGAAAGCTGCCGCCTCCACTGACGATCATTCAGCACCTGAAAAGAAATCCGAGAGAACCTGCAAGAAGCGAGCATCGACTGCTGCCACCAACTCTGCAGCAAACGCAGATGCTGCAGATACTGATGAAGAGGAGGTATGTTGATTATTTTTTATTTGTCTTCTTTGATTATTGTCAGTTCAGTGAATATGAATTTCCTTATAAGTAATGTTTAAGGTTTATGGGGGACGAGCTATACCTGAAATAGAAAAGTATGACCTGATCTTTTATTAGTAACTCCCGACGTCATTCTACTCGAAATTGGTTCCAATGATCTAAGCAACCCAAAACTGCAACCACAGGATTTCGAATTTTAGCCGGTCGATCTGGTTAGAAAACTCCAAGATAGTCTAAAGGTCCCGCTTATTGTGGTATGCAGACGTGCAATTCCTGAAACGGTACCGGATTATAATTCTTAACGCAGATAGGTTGCTCAAATCTGCCATAAATGAAACCTATTGTGCAATGTTTTGGCAACACATAACCTTACATAAACCTTTTGGAAAGATCCTACTTCCTGACGAAATTCATCTGCACTATGAGGGACTGTGTTTACTTTATCAAAGCTACCGCAAGGCTATTTTAAAGGGCATTACCGAAAGTTGACTCAATACGACTCGTGAATCTTGCAATATTCACAGGCCAAACGAGGTAATGGAGAAACAGGGAACCCACCATTCACTATGATAATGATACTAACACTCTTATTGTTAACTTGCTCTCGCATTAACTTTGCACTAAACGTCGATAATGTTGGTCAGAAAGTAACTTTTTATCCCGGACTTATGGTTATCAGTAACAACTCTCGTCCATTGATCTTCTATAATGACACAAAACTAGTTAACCTTGTCCAATTACCACAGATACCGTTGGGACCTTTTCCACCCCTATCAAACAGTTTGTGCTCTGCCTTAGAAACTGTTTTTCTTAACCGAATTTTGAGTTCTGTTTGAGAAATACACAACCTCATTGTTCGTCTCTTATCATTGTCAGGTTTTACTAATCTTATCGAATATGCGTACGTCATATTTACCACGCTTTTATACATATCAAACGGGCTTGCCATCACGAGTGTCCTGTCCCTGAGAATATAAAAGTTTTATAAAAGAATGTAAACTTTGGGCATTATATCACTGCCACGGTCTCACGACTAATGAAAAAGCTTGGTTATATCAGAAAAAAGGGTCTCGTTGATCATGAATATGCCATGCTGGAAATTTTGGTTTGTTTCGAACATTTTACGAGTTGACCGGACATAAATGCGAGCCTAACCATGTTGTTAATTTAAAACAGGCAATGAAATCAATGTTGAGAGCAACAGACCTGACTCAGAATGAATGGTAAAGTGGTATATCGTATTAAAACTACTGATTACTACCATTACTACGATACTGAATACACTGTCAGCAGATTTACAAATTATTGATAGAACTTTCAGGGCATGGCAAACGAGACTTCATCACTACGCTAACACGGCAAACTGTAATCATGGAATTTATCTCAAAATACTCGGCTGAAATAAATAGAGCCTTTTCCTCATTGATTCGGCTTACAGAAATACAAGATGTTTTGTCACAGATTTCACATTTGGCTGAGAAAACTTTCATTGAATTTCCGATCTGCAACGGTTTATTACCGATAGGTTGAGTTTTGACCTAAAGAAAGACCCACATTTGCAAATCACTGTTAAAATTCTTGAACAGGGTTTTGCAGTCCTGGCCCTACCAATGGTCGATTACGAGTATGTCAGAAAACACTTACAGCTGAATATTTTCATGTCAGTGCCAGAAATAACAAACGTAAATTCTCTTTGCACCATTGAACACCTCTCATCAATAAAGATGAACATATTACATGTATGCTATACTGGCCCTAAAACTCGAAAGGGCCTTATTCCAATTACATGTGAAAACTCACAACAGCTAATCACCACTGCAGTTTCAAGTAAATGCTTTCAAGATGAGAACACCGTGCTCTCTCCATCTTACGTATTAGCTGATTAACACTGATTGGCTTGGGTTACTCTGGAATTCAAACGTATACTCGAACACACATCCCCACTAACGACTACAGCAAGTTACACCCAATATTACACTTGGGAGGAAGATAATTTCTCGCAACAACTAAAGGAACTCTCAAACTCAACACAAGACCACTAGAAATATCTCCAGTAACCATATATCACTTACCATGCAATGTCTCTTTTACTGGAATGAAAACTGGACTAAACAAATGTCCTGATCGCCTTGAAAGAACTGTGCCATTGTTTACAACCGACAACTTCCAGTATGTGCCTTGGGAAAAGTACCTAGACCACAACCTGTTAGAACTGCATTATCGGTCACTCTCCACACCACCTCCTGCCACCCTTAACAAAACTATGCTCGATGCTTTTGATCAGCTGTATAAGACACTAGACCAAAAACTGACAGATCATATCAAAACTGCAGGGGAAGAGATTGATAACATTTCTGAAGTCTATGAAGCAAAACTACATGATATACTCACCTATATTGCCTTTGGTCTCTATTCTCAATGCTGTCGCCATGGTGATCATACTGTACTACCTCGTTACATCTGCACCCACTCAACCCGTTCACCGGGAATCTACAAAGGCTGTAAGAAACCTAAGCATCGCAAAAACATCAATAAACCTGAAGCCGAGACGACTGAACTACAAAATTTATAAATGGATCCCCACAACACCCACATCCAAGTAGCGTCACAGAACTTCCAACCAACACTTGGTAAATCAAACTCTAAGGCCCTCTTTCTTTCGGCCGCCAATGTTATTCTTTTTTTTTTAGAATTATTGACGCCCACGTTGTTATTCAGCTGGACGGTGAAAAAGCCAATCAGATTCGCGGATATTATGTCGAAAAGATCGCATATTCAGTAGGCAAAACAAAAGCGATGGGTTCAGAAAGCTTTCAAAGTTTACGGCACAGCCGAAACGAAGACTTCTTACCAAAAGACAAGGTTGTGCCATACTTGAAACGCATATCAGCCTATGTCGAACACTCGCACACTCAATTTTATGGCTGTGTGCCAACAAATATTTATTTCTAAACTAACGGCCACTTTAAATTTCCCTTCTGGGAGCTCTTCTTTATACAGGGATCGGTAGGCAGCCAACGGTAAAGAATTCGGCTGATCTGGGTTGCCCTCCTTTAGATCTCTTATGATGCAACAACGAGCCCACTGGCTTCGAGACTACTTGTACCCTGAAAACAAAAGCTACAATTTTCATCCCACCACTTAATCCATGGGTACCCAATGGCTTAAGGACATTTTGTACCCCTGAAGACCCACTGTTCAGTTCCTTTCCTTTGCAATCAAAGTAAGACAACTACCATAAAATACATTTCATTTCGAACTACCAAAGTGTAAGACAAAATACAACAAGTTTTACATTTCTACAACTTACAGTTTGATACCTTGATTTGTTTCCGTCTGTTGTGAACTTGTATCGGCGTTAAACAAACACCCAAATTTGTAGCAATCGAATTCATGTCAAACCACATCAAGCTTAGATGCTCTAATACCTTAAACTTGTATTATTAGTTTCTGGCAACAGAATCGATAAGTTTGCTATAGTTTCTTGATGTTCCAAATACCACTACCTCCGATCGATTAAATGTAGTAACTTTTCGTGATTCAAAATATTATATTCACTAAAATAAATTACTGCTACATGTTTCCGAGTGACAGCACGTCACAAATTGACAACATTTCATCAAACTTAAACCATATATTATTCAAATATGCTCCTTTGAGCTAAAAAGTTAATTCATTCTTTAACGAGCGGAGACGCTCTCATCTAAGAGGGATGCCATGTTATATCGCAAGAATACTACAAATACTTTTTTATATTAAGCACGAACACTTTAATAGTACAATGGAACTACATTGTACTGAATGACAGAGTATAATTGTAATGTAGAGTGGAGAAATATCTTAGTTAGTCGTCCAGAAACTCTTCTTGGATCCTCAAACCAAACCTAAATAAATTAGGAAAGCAAATAAATATTAAAGAGATAAACATGATCTTGTGGAAATGATAAGTATTTTTGAATCTAAATATTAACATCTACTAATATATACTTTATGTCACGTTTCAGTGGCAGATCTCTGTTTCTTTATGCTCCATTTGTCCTGTTGCTGTGTTATCCACAATATATTTGGCGAGTTATGTGTAAGGTGTGCTGTACAGTCGATTGTTAAAAGATGTCATAACATGGGTAAGCTAAAGTAAGACAAACAAAATATAAAGCTGACACGATTTAAAATTCCATGTTAGAGCCTGTAATGGTTCTTATTATACACTGCGCGAAAATGTATTTGTAAGATGATCGTTGTTATTAGTGTTATTATATAAACTGTAATTAAAATTAATAAAAGATACATTATTTAAAATCACTTGTTAATTAATTTAAGAAACCAGGACCTTAAAAATTTAGTTCAATGTAAGATTAGTGTTGGATCAGGAATGAGGTATCAGATCCGATAACTCTTCTTTGAAGCTTGATGAAAACCATGTCTGGCATGTTTTGCCGTTTTGTTATTGCCTTTTCGTCGCATTCTCGGTCAAGCTCAGCTTTTGAAGAGGCAATAAGAAAAGGTGACTCGGGAAGTGTGACCATTCCAATGAAAGTGTGTTATTTTGTAAAGCCTGGCATGTTGGACTTGATCATCGAGGCAGTAAAAAATGTAAGCGGTTACTACTTACTAAAAGATGGCCTTTCGGCTGGATTTACCACCCCCTCACTTTTCCTGAAACTGGGCCACGCCTTACGGAAGTGTGCCACCATCATTCGTCGATCTGCGCTGCGTAGAAGACAAAGCAAACTGAAAGAAGATGTAAACTCATATCTCCATCTACATGGATTAGAGTGGTCTAAGTAAGATTTCCTCAGTTGCTCTGTCTTCACTTTCAGAACGAAAATCTAACAAACCAGAGATTCAGCCTCTAACAAATGATTTGGTCGACCCGAGAAATTTCCAGCGCCACAGAAGTAACGAAAACAACTTAGTCAGCGCTAGATGAAGTAACCATTATACGACTCATCCTGTTTAACAGGCGCAGGGGGAGGAAAAAGTAGAAAGCTTCAGACGTTGTTCAGTTTGGAGCTCTGTAGGCAAAGAAGAAGTTGTCAAATCTCGAAATTCTTGCACGGTTTGGTGACATTGACATCCTTACAATCTTGTAACTCAGTAAACAGTACATTTCCTGGATTGCGATATTTTCTGTAGTGGTTATGGATATGTAGCAACCTGTGTGTCAGATAATTGACATGACTAACAGTGATCTGGATTGGCTGGCGAATCATCTAGCGCATGACATATCTGAAGATAGCAACATTGAGCTTGCTAAAGTTCACAAGCTTTTCTTATTGCTGTAGACGAAGGAAGAGCATCCCAGTGGACTGGGAAATAGTTTGATGAAATACAAATCGATGGTATATATGTTTTTGCAAGTAGGTAGCAAGTGGCTACTTCCTTTTTGAAGAGGCGATTGTCCATCTGCCGTGCACGTGATCCAATAATTTTTTCAATGTAACAATCCAACATCCATTCCTCTTTGTTTTTATCAACTTTGATCTCCTGTATGTAAAGAATACCCTTATTACTGTTCTTTTGTCCTTCCCCTCCGTCAGCTAATTAATTTTATCTTTGCCCTCACTGATTTATTAGGTACTAGAACCAAAAACTCTTTTCTTCTTCGAAGCCCGACGAAAATCAAGGTTAGCGTAATGCGTTTCAAGTTTGACTGTTGCCGTTTCTTGAGATTCTCGTCAAGCTCAGCTTTTGAAGAAGCAATAGTCAGCTCTTTCCACCTTAATTAGGAAAATATTCTCCATCACTGTGCCTACCATCTCCCTGTCTACTCCTATACTTTGTCATATAAGATATAAGATTCGAGATGATAAGTTGCTGTCAAGATTTAAAAGTCGATGTTAGAGGTTGTGTAGCGTTTTAAAATATATTAATAACAAAATATATTCTTAAGATAATTATTGCTATTATTTTTTATTGATACTATAATAACAGGAACATATACCATTGTTCATTAATTGATGATTCTGAGTTAAAGGATTAAAAACACTAATTCTTATAAGAAGAAAAGTAGTTGTACCTATCAGCTCAAGTGCAAGTGAACGAAGCTTCAGTTCAAATTCCTCAATTGGTACCGGCATATACGGTCGGCATAATACGGGACTATATGAAGGCCACTGCCAATCGTGCCAATATCAAGCATTCAGAGTTAGTTACAAGTACTAAGCTAAGGAAGTATGTAGCAACTGTGTTTCCAAATAATCGACATGACGAACACTGAGCTGGATTGGCTGGCTAAGCATCTGAGGCATGACATATCTGTACACCAGGACTTTTACCGCTTCCAAGCACTATTGAGCTCGCCAAAACTAGCAAGCTTCTCATCGCAGTAAGATGAAGGAAAAGCACCGCAGTGGGCTGGGAAAAAATTGGATGAAATACAAATCGGTGGTATATATGCTTTTACAAGTTGGTAGCAAGTGGCTACTTCCGTTTTGAAGAGGCGATGGTCTACCAACTGTCCAAGTGATCCAATAACTTTTGCAATGTGACAATCCAATATCCATTCCTCTGGTTTTTTTAATCTAATTTGTGAAAGACCCTGTTTAGTATCGTAATAACTGGAGTGGCAGCTAGCGTCACACTGGACTTGCGAGACCGACATTGGCATAGATATTAGAACTGTGCTTCAAAGTCGACAAAGGTGGTTAGATGAACGACATTTTATATGCTTGGTAACTTTACGAGTTTTGATTCTTATGCCAGCGGTCGATCCTTGAGCCGAAAATGGCAATGGCTGTCATTGAAAATACTTTTTTTTTCTTATTAGAGTACTTCTTATAGTTTGGAAAATTGCACTGAACGGCAAAATACATAATCCTCTGGTTGTAGTATTTAGTTAGATTTTAAAATCTTACCAAACGTAGTTTGTACCAAAAGCAATTCATTTCTAAATGAAGATCTGCCACATCCTTATTATTGCTAGGAATCTTAGCACACAATTTGTTTTCATTAAGTTATGTTTTTCGCGGAACCGATTCATTTCCAGTCGTACACCAAAATCACTTTTCCGACTATAAAGGTTGGACATTTTCAAAGAAAACACTTTTTCACTGACAATAATCAAGTTGCAAGATACGCATAAAGAAAGCTGTTTTATTATTTAGTTCAGAGTATTGGTTGTTTCATCGAAACTACTAGTTTACCCTTGTTTTTGTGTTGGAGGTGAAGTGCGTAAAAAGTTTATTTGGATTTCTCCCTCGGCGTTTCTTTTCTTTCTTAACATTATCATTTTCCGTTTTCACAGTAGAGGATGGACAAGTCGTCTAAGTCGAACAAATCGTCCGAGTGTGAAAACGAGACGATCACAAATTTCGATAAATAAGTCGTTTGAATTTGCCCGTCCAATTGTGTGTCTTTTCACACACTATTTCGAGGACAACGTTCTCGTCCAGTACGTCTTGACCATCCTCTAGATTTCTCGGCTTATCACAAGAATGTTTCAAGTTTTAAATTTGCATCCACCAGCTTTTAATCGAAACGATTACCCATACTAAAGAGGGTATTTTCTTCCTGCGAGAGGGTCTGTGGGCTTTAATTTACTTGGTTGCAGGAAGAGAATATTTTAACAGCGAAGACATGAGTAGAAAAATAGTATTTCAGCTAGGAGAATCAACTCGGGTAACACTTTCCTCCCGCAATGTTGCCCGGTTGAAATGTCTTTCTGGACTTATAAGTTATATGTTAAGTCAAGATATGAGACGTAAATAGTCTTTTCCTCCAGATATTTTGTATTTTCCAGAAAATGTCTTAAGTAAGGAACATCTTATTGTAGCAGGAAAATGGAAAATCAGAAAAGAAACATTTAATTTATACGAATTCGTTAGAATATTACATTATCTCGACGTTGATGAAGTGGTAGCACTACAACTCTTAAGACTACGATGTAAAAGGTGCTTTCGTAATAACTGGGATTGCAGTTACCATCACATCCAAGATGATGGGTGGTATTAGAATTACGATTTTATTCCAGTATTATACTTTACACATTACTTAGCAAATTGGCAAGAAATGTCTTTTGCACTTTTGCAGTTTTTATATTTGCGAGATAAACATTGATGAAACGCGGCCTTATCATAAATTTAAGAGGTATATTAGAGCCATGCTTCGAAGTAGGCAAAGATGGCTGGATGACCGCCATTTTAGGCTAGGTGAGTTTAGACGTCTTGGCTGTTATGCCAGAGGCTGTAAACTTTGTAAACCAGATCCCCCCGCCGAAAATGGAGATGGATAGCGTTCAAAACGCTTTTTTCTTATCAAAACATTTTTTAAACGTTGGTATACCATTGATTTTATGTAGTAAGTATTTTGTCTAACAGCAAACTATTCTGCTGTTCATTGATAGAGAAGGTGCTTTTATGTGCATCCATTGTATCTACTGCATGTAAAGGAACTCAACAAATGAAAATTAAAATAATATGCTGCTGATGTCATGTTGTTTGTTTCTTATCCCTCCACTTCCGTTAATTTTGGATTTTTGCGAAAATTTTATTTTACTTGGAAAAGCAACTGAAGAAATTAAGTGTAATTTAAATAACTTGGGTGAATATTTACCACTTTGCATAAAACACCAAAGAGTGTGGTGAAAAACAGTTAATACATTGGCCATTTGGTGTGTAAAACTCTTCACACACCACTATTGTGGGGACGAGGAAAATCATTAACAAATTAGGTTCGGAAGTCTTGCAACAGAGTTTCATAGTAACGATAAAAGTTGACTTTTAGCTCTAAATTAAAATTCTAACATGATATATGGACAGAAAAGTTAAGTCCCCACAAGACCAAAGTGGCAAACCCAACCTTTGTGTTAGTCCCCAGAAATGTGCATCGACGAAAACAACCTAGTGCGAGTTGTGAGGACCTCGAAAAACAGCGAATATATGTTTAACGGACGATAGTCGAGAAGTATTGCATAGCTTGTTGGCTTAATCACAAATAATACTTCTGAGGGCAGCATTTAAACCTGAAAATTTTCCTGTTTTTATTTTTTTATGCTTGAAAAAATTGTGGGGACCCGAAAATGTCCCCACAATTTGAACCATCCCCACAAGTATAATCACTTCCGGCCAAACTATAATAGGCCTCATTTTGACACTTTATGCACATATTATCTGCTCTTTATCAGCCCGTAGACCCGAGTCCGACACCTGTCACATTTAACTTCCTATCCATTAACGGGTTTAAGTCCAGAGGGCTAAGTCCCATCCCCGCCTCCCCCCGGGTCACATAATGACCCATTAGTAGCCATGACCATCATGCAACACACATTTCTTCCCTTCCAATAGGGTCTGGCAAGCCATAGACAACCATACGCCCATGATACCCACACCTCGACACACAAAACCTGCTATCACCCAACGCACACTCATACTCCCTTAGTCGAAAGAACACCCACACATAATACTGAACGACAAATGAGAAACCACTCACGAACAAGCCACTTCTCTCAACACAACACGTGTCCAAACCACTATAAATGCAACACCAAACCAGAAAACTCCCCCGTCGCAAACCGGCTAGCTGAGGACACTAGAGACATTTAAAAGCCAGAACATAGGAGACACTCGCTCAGGTACTTAAACACCTCACTTTACCCTTCCGCGTTTACATTTGTTACATTTAATTACCTACCTCAACCCCCTCCCCATTCCCAGTTTAAATATCTTCCGTCCTAGATCGTTCCAACGCACCCATAGTTTTCCCGGCCATATACGCGTATATGCCTCAGTAGTAAGGGGTGTTACTATGGCGGATTTCTTCCATATATGGTGATGCTAAAAATAGGGGTATGATGTCATGTTTATGCGGGCTGCGCGCCTTTTTGCTGGCATAATTTATGTTGTTGCGGTTGATGTGGGTGGCATAAATTAGGGTTGGGGAAGGCGTGGGCGCGGGAAGACGCGTGAGGAATAAATTGTAATTAAAATGATTGAATTTTTGATATATTTTATTTAAAATTTGGGAGGTTTTTTACAATTTTTGCAGTATGTTTTACAATTTCTGTCAAGGTAGCATTTATTGCAGAACCAGTAGCAGTCACGACAGAACCAATATGCCACGTGGTATTCGGGGTCAGTGAATGCTTGCCCGTCGGGATGAATTGTTGATTTTATCATGGTGAATTTCGCGCATCTTCTGCATCGATAATTGCTTGATCTGAGGGGGTAGTTTCTAAGATCTGTCCACTAGAAGGAAAAGAGTAAGAGACGACAACGTTTTGAGTTTTTAAGATCGTTTATTTAAGCCGTGATTAAAATTATGTTTTCAAATTGATTACATTGTTTGATATATTTATTTCTACAATGACATAAGTGGTAGCAATAAACATATTTATTTGCCATACATCTTACACATGTATTATGAAACCATTCAAGTTCAAATTCGGTTTTCGTTGTTACATCAATATCTCTATCGTTAAAGCAATACATATGTTCGTTTAAGTTACTACACTTTTTACACTCTTGATACGTTCTAGCTTCGTGATGAAATCTTTGCCAGTGACCTTTATCGTTTAGTGCAACTTCTATGGGTCTCAGACATTGTACTTCCTATGGAAAGTGAATTTCCATCAATGATTGTCGTTCAATTGATTGAGGAGGAAAGAAAGTCACTAATCTAGCTGCTAGTTCTGCAATTTCTCGTCTTAAATCGATTTCCTGTTACAAAGAAATATGAAACTATGATTAAATTATATCAATAGGAATATTAAGACAGTGCTCTTTGTGATAGTGAAAACTAAATTTTTTTGAGCATGTTTGACAGCGCTCGTAAGAAGACCATTCCCTTTCAAATTCGATTTCAAAGTCAAGATCTTCAACTGCAAAATCGTAGTCATAATTATTACAAAATATGAGATGATGAGAGTAGTTTGGACCACCACACGTGCCAGTGCTCCTTTAAAAAAATAAAATCAACTAGGTCCTGAAAATAAAAGATTAAAAACCTTGAGGAGAGTTCCACAATATTTGGATCTTAATTTTATTTTTTTGTTTAAAGCACCAAAGCCATCTTGAACATCTCGGACATCTCATATAAGCGATACATTTTTTATCTCCATACTCTACGCATTTTCTAAATACCCATTGAAAATAAGTATCACAGCTAATGCATTTTGCATCTGGAAAACGGTTGTCGTTGTATATTGAACGCTCAATTATAAGGCAGGTACATTTTTTCTAGGATTTAAAGAGAAAAGAAGGTAGATTAGGTATTACGATTGACTTTTACTAATAAATTGCAAATGCTACATTCAAAAAAGGTATTACTAATACCTATTTGCCACATTCGCGTATTACAGTGTTCGAGAAAGTGATTATAACATGCGATGCAGATATATGTTCTACAGTCCACGGGGTAGTCATACTCTTCTGTGTCGAACTCTAAATCAAAATGAAATACTTCTTTTGTATATTCATTCCAGCAAAATGGGCACTTGGATAGCTATGTAAAAAGAAATACAGATAAAATTAACCAAAAAGCTATCATGGTTTTGTAGCATTGTATACATTTTAAGCTTTGACTATCACGAAATGCCTGTAAACTCTACCGTTTCTTCCATCCGTTTATGGCAATGAATATCTAATTTGAAAAGTAAAGAAGTATTAGCCTGAGAATAAGGTGAGGTAATGACATGCTGTACATTTAAATAGAATATAATTGGAAATATCACCTAAGTCAGTCATTACATGATTGCAGTGGAATAAAAGATAACCTGAGCAGGATTGACAGAGATAGACTGCATGGTTTGGGTTAAATCTAAAAAATCGTCTGTGAGGGGAATAAAATAATTCGGATTTCTCTCTCTTTAGTAAATGACCTTGGAAGGTTATCTGAAAAAGAGAGAGAAGAGATTATATTTTTTGATGAAGAAATAATTTACGACAACTTTCTTTAAAGGGTTTGTTTCTATTAAGAGGACCTCTCCATTTTTGATGACTGCTATCCAATACAATATTGATTGGATCAGATATACTTAAGTATTTTCTACGATCAAATGTAAAGAAAACCTCGATCTCACAAGAGGAACATTTTACTTTTACGAATGTCAGTTTACTGTTTTCGGTGATTTTAAATCTTTTAACTTCTCTCAAGGTATTTTCACCGCATATGCACATCTGAAAAGAAAAAGAGGAATTTTTTAAAAATCAAATGCCTCATCGTCTTCTCCATAAAGATTAGGACCATCGCGTCTAGAGTATAGTCTACGACAATTTTCTAGAAAGATTTGATTTCTGTTTAACGGTGTTTTCCATTCTTCCCTTCTCTCATCCCACATTTCGTGATTTTCATTTGAGTAATTATCGTATAGGACCATTATTTCTTTATCTTTATGATAATTTATCTTATGAATTAAAATGAAAGCGTTTAGTTCACACGATAGACATTGAACTTCCATCACTTCTTTATTTTTATCCCATACAAAGTGGCATCTTTTAATTTCGATTAGAGAAGCTCTTCAGCAAATGCATCTCTTCTGCAAAAGAGTAAATCAAATAGGTTACGGCATGAATCTAAAAAATTTTTATTATTGAGTGGAGACTGCCATCTTGAAGACAAAGAGAGAAACGTGATTTTTTTTACCATTTGAGTAAATATGATTTTTTCTTTTCTTCTTAGATATATGTATAAAAAATTTCTAAGATGGAGTTGGACTATTCTATGTTTAGTGATTTACGTTTTACCCATTGCAAATGTATCTCTTTAGATGAAATATGTTATTCTTGTAAGGCAATCGAATTGCTCAGATGTATCTTGTTGAGAGCAAGATCAAAAATACGTATCTATAGGGGAAAGAGAAGATGCATAAGAGAACTGGTTAAAAATACTGAGAAGATGAATGAAATCATATTTACTCCGACGTTTAAGTTAAACATGCAAGAGATGAGTGAGATAGCTAATCTAGTCTGTGATAGTCAAGAGTGGACAATGAGACTGATGACAGGGTTGGAAAATAT
>JANSTQ010087770.1:2342-14531 GCA_026167885.1 Bergia puertoricense
AGATTGAACTAAGTTTAAACTGGATAACCTTAAACATTTTCACCAACTGACTGACAAGCGAATGTAGATTGAACTAAATTTAAACTGGATAACCTTAAACATTTTCACCAACTGACTGACAAGCGAATGTAGATTGAACTAAGTTCAAACTGAATAAGCTTAAACATTTTCACCAACTGACTGACAAGCGAATGTAGATTGAACTAAGTTTAAACTGGATAAGCTTAAACATTTTCACCAACTGTTTGACAAGCGAATGTAGATTGAACTAAGTTTAAACTGGATAAGCTTAAACATTTTCACCAACTGTTTGACAAGCGAATGTAGATTGAACTAAGTTTAAACTGGATAAGCTTAAACATTTTCACACATTCTTGCATCTGAACACAACACAACTAAACGTTGTGCCCAAGATTTTCCGACTCTTCTAAACTTTTTCAATTACTACCGATTTACGAAAAATGTCAGTTTTAGCCTAGTTTAGCATGTTTGAAGTCAGATGCGTTAGTATGGCAATAACTGTTTTGTAGTTGGCCTGAATCCTTGCTTGTTGAAAAGTACCTCATTATTTCTTTTGTGATATTTTGTGGTTAAACATTTCCAAACTAGTATAGGTTGCAATTGGCTCCAAAAATTCAAATTGCGCGTGTGTTTGCTGGAGCAAAATTTGACATTGAGCAAAGCGTTTGCTTTTTTCAAAATAGTCGCACAAGCTTCTACAAAGATGTTACAAATTAAATAGCGATACCAACCAGGTATCTATTGGACCGGTTGCTGGAACAAAGCAGTCTTTTCAACTCTTGGTTGGCACATCTGCATCACAAGAGTAATGTTTACAAACACTAAGTATTGCTATGTAAACACTCAAGTGATATGCAAACAAAAGCAGTTTATAATTATTCTGTAATTACATCATTGTTATTTCAGATAACTGACAATTGACGTCAACTGAACAATGGCTGAATGTTATTTTGTGTGTTTCACAAAATTCTTGCAACCTCTGAGAGGCTTCCAAACTATTGAATTTCTCGGTACTAAACATGCGGAAAGTAAGTTTTCACAGATTTTTTCTAAAGAAACAATTTTGCGGCATGTGCAACCTATAATTCATAGTAGAAAACACGTTCCAGTAATAAAATCCTTATTACTTGTATGCACTCGGGAAATCTTCCATGCGAGAAAAGCTTCGTCTACGTCATTCAAGCCTGGGAAGTTTTCAACGACTTAACACCACGAAACCCATCACGCAGCTCTCTTTAATTTCATTAAGGTGGGCAAAATTTGATTCCCCTCATATGTTCCACTCCAGACGGTAATTTATCACATAAATATAGATAAATACCAGGGTTTCTCGATTTCTAAAAAGCCATAAGAGCGCAGTGAAGATATCATTGTTCTCTTCACGTGTGAAGATATCAAACTACCATGGTTACGTACTTGTCATCCAATTAGCGCTCGTAGATTTCGCGCCCTTTTTAAATCTCCCTGCGGCCGCTTTTTCCTGTCGCTTGTTCGTGGCCTCGACTGTCAAGGCGGATTGTCATTAATTAACCGCATCGTAACTGGTATTTTATCTATATTAATGTAATAAACAGAACATTACATGGCCGTTTGCAGATACGAATTTTATCTTATCGTGTTGAAAACATCTGTCACTCGTTCGCTTTGCTCACTCGAAGATAAAATTCGTATCTCCGCGCACCCATGTAATATCCTCTATTAACACACAGAACTGGATTTATAACCAAAAGCAGAAGTTTTGCAGAGAAGAATGTCTTTTTAACTCCCCAATTGTATCCACACCTGACGTATATAATATAAAACAAATCGCACAATTGGTTGCTCATTGATTCAACTGTTGTCATTTAGCGGCTCAATGCCTCCCATACAAATGTATTTCTCCTCTAGAAAATCTTCGATTCCACGATAGCCTTCTCGCCCCAGTCCCGAGCTTTTCCAACCTCCCCACGGTGCAGCGTCATTAGTCACCATTCCCTCGTTGACTCCACACACTCCGATCTCAAGCTCTTCAGATACTCGCCATATCTGAGCGTAATCTCTGGAGAAGATGTAGCCTGTAAACGACAATCGCAACAAACAAATGTAACATTAGAAATTACCAACGGCAAGTTAAAATGCTACCGAGACGATTACTACTTCTGGGGGCAGACATGCAACACACGTTATAGGTAGCGCGCCATTACAGTATGGCATGAAATGACTACCGTTTTATTAAGATAGGTGTAGTAGCGGCCATGTTCCTTCTAAAGACGACTTTAGAAAACATGAATTTGAATTAGTTGTACGTCAATTACTTGCAAGAACCATTCACTTTACTCGACTTGAAAAGTATTGGTGCACGTGTTGTTCACTTCTCAAAATTCAAAAGTCGATAATTTTCATAAATTTGGAAATTTAGATGTTTGCAAATGTAGCGAAAGTTAAGAGGGTGTTTATTAGAACCTATTTTAGAATAGGGACAACATGGAGAAACAACCCTCTCCCGAGGGTACCCCTACTGAGAAGCCTTCCGTGCTTAAACTCTTTTTGTTGTTTTTCCCTCTATTTAATAGTTTTAACTTAACCAATTTCCAGAATTTTTCTCCCTTTATAGAATATTGATTATTAGTGTATTTATCAAAATTACTTGGTATGTTTTTCATTGAACAAAAAAATATTATAAATTATCGAGAAACATTGGTGCTTATGGTGAACGCAAATGGCATTATAAAAATTAAAATAACGTTTGGGAAGTAAGGGGAGAAAATAGATGAGAACCAACAAGGATGAAAAATCAGAAAGCTGGAGATCAAAATGACAGAAATACACCAAAGCAAAGGTCAGTAGATAGTTCCGTCAACTCTGGAGGATGGTATCAAGGGAAGCTGACAGTGCACCATTTACCCCCTACCCCCTCCCTCTCACTTTGGGATAAAGTGGCTTTATCAAACGTCAGTAGCTCCGTCACTTGAACTCTGAAGGCTGGCTGCTCTGGAAGACCACGGTGTGCCCTTCACGCTTTACTCCCTCACTCAAGTTACATGGAACAGAGAGAAATCAAAACAAACATTGAAGTCACTGGGGAACTAACTATGAGCTCTCGTTCTGAAGGTCGCGCACTAACAAGCGAAGCAGAGTTGAAAACATTGACAACAAAACCTCCCTAAAGTAAAAAATATAAATCAGAAACAATTGGAAACATACCGGCTAATCCATATTCAGTATCATTGGCAATAGAGATTGCCTCTTCCTCTGTTTTAAACCTGAAACGTTGAGATGTTGGGAAAGTGAATAGAAGTAAACAGTACGTCGGAAAGACGGAGAGGAGTTACTTAATTAAATGTGCATACCATTTATACTACGAAATTGTTGTAAGAACTGAAGAAATATCTTTGGTGTGTTTTTTTCGTACATTCTGGATATATTGCTAGTTCAAGTTATCAAAAATTTTAAGGTTTTTTCTTTGAAAAATGATGCTGAGTTAAACGTAACTGAAGTCTTCCTAACTTATCCTATTCCTTTCTCGTACCATCCTCAAATAATCTACACTCAAAACGGATTCGTGTTAGTTCAACATAGAGATGTTTACAACAGCGAAATCGCTTGATTGCTTCTTTCAAATTACTTTTATACTCTTCATTAAAGTTAATTCTTGCATCAGATCACATTCCACAAAGGTATACTAAACAGTGGTATCCAAACTTGTTGGCTGAAAAGGTATCATTTGGGAAACATTTCGCACTGTTGTGGGGTGACGGCCACCTGGAAGAACACGTCCCAGGAACTGACAAAATTTGTCAGCTTACCTTTTACTCTACTTAGTGATCAACTCACCTAAAGAGTGGTGCAACTGGTCCAAATGTTTCTTCTCTGAACACGCTCATATCCTGAGTACCATTTCCCAGAACAGTTGGCTGAAAGAACTGTCCTCCCAGCTCGTGACGGCCACCTCCCGTGAGCACTTGCGCACCCTTGGCCACAGCATCCTTGACGTGCCTCTCCACCTGAAACAAGATGAATTTGTTGTGATAGTTCAAATATAGTTTAGAGAACTGATTATTATCACTCCAACTGAACATTAAAAAAGTAACAAAACGCTTATTAGCGACGTTTAAACTTTAAGTATCTGAAAGACTTTTCGTAAAACCTAATTAAACTTAGGAAAGGGTTAAGCCAATGGACCATATAGTCCATCAACGTTCTATCGGGGGTCGGGGGTTCTAAAGGATCCACACTTCTCGACAAAAGTAAAAAAGTAGAAAGAGTAAAAGAGTATCCCGTTGTTATGGTGTTATCTGAGGGCGCAATTAAATATCCTAGACAGAACCTGATCATTGTGAAGTGCTTAAGACGGTCTGGCTAAGACTCCAATTTATACTGAAACATATACCGGTTGTGAATATATGCTGAGAACCCGTAGGGAGGGCAGCTGAAATAGATTTATGCAAGTAAAACTAGGGTCAGACCGGGACTCGTAATTTAATAAACCTCTGGATTACAAGTTATCGCTAAACAAAAAGACATCCCAAAACTTTAATTTTCTTTTATCAATAACTTACCAGTTTCTATTCAGTGCAAAATCTGATTTTAGTAAGTGAACGTACCTTTTCAACAGCGCTGTCATTGATGAGCGGCCCTTGTGTCGAGTCGGGATCAAGGCCAGGTCCGACCTTGAGCTGTTTGTTCACCGCCTCCACCAGTTTGGCGGCAAATTCGTCGTAGACGCCATCTTGGATCAGAAACCGGTTTGTACAAATACAGGCCTGACAAAAGACAACTCTCATTAAAATCTATTTTTGTATTTGAACTGTACAGAAAAAAATATATCGATATATTGTTTCTCAAATTTAAACACTAAAACATCATCTGATAATAAGTAGGATTACTAAACTGTGTACAATTTGGTTCCATTAAACAGCCTCCAGATGATCGGCTCTCGCGTGCTAGGAACGCCTGACTGAATTGATCCAGAAAACTGCGTGCACATAAAATAGTCTCAAAATGGCCGCCATTTTGAATTTCAGTCGTTGGTTTTAGTTTATCGACAAGAAAACTTAGTTATGAGCTAAAATAACTTTAAATAGACACTGTTCAGATACCAATCTAAGTTTTTCGACAGGCAAATAGTACGGATGGTCTGTTTCAGGTGGTGATTAAACTGGATTGTATTATTTGTCCCGTTAAGCCGATCGTGTTATCAGTGGTGTTCCGGGCCGGAACACAAAGTAATAAATCGCTTTAAAATGCTTCAAACCTGAACAAACACCGTTCTTCAAAGGTGTTTAGGTCCATAAAGATGTTTTCATTTAAAATTCTTTGGACAATGACACAAAAGTCCAAGTTCTGATTCAAGCATGAAAAACCCCTTTAAACTTGAAACACTTTTATTGTCAATAAACCTTGAGCATGCGCAAAGGTGTGAAAGAGTCCTTTTATAACAGTTCTAAGAACTATCAGGATTCATTATGTTTGAATACATTTATCAGCTCAAGTTGTAGATGGGCTAAAAAATAACTTCTTTGTTGAAAATAATGATCAGAACTTGACTGTTAATATTTCATTTTACGAAATTGATTTCCTTTAGCAAAACGAGAAAACAAGAGCGGTCGCTACTGATCTCATAGCGTGTTCTGGGATGGTGCCTTTTGGGCAGACCTTAAAAGCACGCGCTGATTGGCTTACTCTAAGAACGTGATAAGTGTCCAATCACCTGGCTTGTTATAATGATCTCTTTGAGTTGATCAGTAAAAGAAAATGTCCAATAACTCACCTTAGCTCAACTTTCACCCTTTCCACCTTAGTGTATCACTAGTTAACTAATGAATATTCTGCTACTCACCTCCATTTTGAAAAATAACTGTTAGCTATTCACGTCATTTATGAGTGAGGACAACCGAGTGTGCGCCGATACTTTGATGAGAGTTTTCTGTATCTATTTTTTGTCTGAAAGCTGGTTTGTTACACAGTTATTTAAAAAATAGTGGATAAATGAAAAGGGTAATACGAAGCAAGAAAGAAACTATGGAAACTATGGAAACTACGGAAACTATGGAAACTCTGGAAACTGGAAACTATGGAAACTGGAAACTATGGAAACTGGAAACTATGGAAACTATGGAAACTGGAAACTATGGAAACTATGGAAACTGGAAACTATGGAAACTGGAAACTATGGAAACTGGAAACTGTGGAAACTCTGGAAACTATGGAAACTCTGGAAACTGGAAACTATGGAAACTATGCATGTCATCCATTGACCTGCACACAAAGCAAACTACAACAGGAAAGCAAGATGTTAAGTACCTTTGCTAAGGTGGGTTAAAAATAGCTTGGAGATTAGTTAGATTAAAGTCACAACCATCCCATGAGAACTGGGTCTTTCACAGGGCGACTTTTCGTGCCGTTGTCCAGCGAAAGATATTCACCTCCACTACGTGGAGTTCTCATCAAATATTTCTTGTTGCTGTCCGGGTTCCGTTGGAAACCATGTCTCTTAGACTGTTTGTTTATAACGCACTTAAAAGGTTTCCTTAACCCGACTAGTAAAATAAATAAATACATTTTTCGTTAAAAGCTGCTCATATGGCAATCCTCAAATAGTTGGAAGCCTCGTGTCTTACCTGTCCAGTGTTTCTGAACTTGCTCTTCATTGCACCCTCTACAGCACGGTCAATATCGGCGCTATCAAACACTAAGAACGCTGCATTTCCTCCGAGCTCCAAGGAAACCACCTTCATTGTATCAACGCATTTTTTTGTAAGAAGCTGCAAGGAAAAAAGTCAATAAATGATAAATAGATGGAGACTATAGATACTGCAGTGGAAAGGTATAAGGACGATTTATCGGATAAACAGCAGCAATTAGCCAGCAAAATTCGTGCAGAAGAATCGCTTGTATGTCCAAGCTAAAAGTAAATAATACTAACAATAGTGATATTGAAAACAATCAGAAGAAAAAAGAACATGAACGACATAAGCAAAAAACAACATCTGTTACTATTATTATATAAAAACAAAGGTATTAGGGACACAGACGTTACTCAAACGAAATAACTTTGTTCACATTATTAATTCTTGAATTTGAAATGAGATTTTTCAGGTCGGTTGCATAGACCAGGATGTTTCTGACCAGATCTGTAAGTTTGAAGTTGTTAAATGAAGGTACGACCGCTCTGGAACTGCTTGAAAAAGGCCACTTTCTCCTTAATTGTTTGTCAGCAGCTGGTCGTCATGTTGCAGATGAGCAACTGCAACAATAAACTACATCTTCATTGTGTAAATACAGGAGACTAGTTTGATGTTTTTTAAGCAAATATTGAAAAATATATTTGGGGTATCATACCTCATCAAAACTACTACTAAAAGTAAAAGAAAAGACAAAAACTACTTTGCGAGTTTCCATGAGTGAACCATATTTATGTTACCACCTGGGCGGAGTAAATGTTCCAAATGTTATTTATTCAATAGTCTGTTTTGCTCCAAAATTTCGCTCGTTTGTAAGTTTTCACCTGTTCTGCACAGAACATTTAATTTAACATATCGTTCCAAATGTGTTTTGTCTTGGACTTTTTCTTGTGTGAGAATGGTCTGCAGATCCATCTCATGAAGCAGCCATGTGGAACAAAACATTTGTTTTTGCCTGGCAAGTCTCGTCACTATGATGAGGCTTGCTAGGCACATAAACAAAGGATTTGTTCCACATAGCTGCTTCGTGAGATGGTTCTACCGCACACCCGAAACTAAGAAACCAAAGCTGGTTGGAACTGAAATGGTTTATCCCAATACAGCATTGAGCTCCTTGATAAATAAGTCAGAACTCGCCTTGCCAGTTTCCGTGGATCCGGTCAGAGAGAACGCAGTGACGAGATCACTGCCAAGGATTGTATCTGTGACGGCCTCTATGTTTCTCCTTTCACACACAACGGTGTTCACAACGCCATCGGGAAACCCAGCCTCTTCTGCAAGCTTTAAGGGGCAAAAATGTCGATATGTCGGTAATTCAATCATTGTTTTGTATATAAATGACAATGTTATAAAAACTTCAAGTTGAAAAACAAACGTTTTTAACGATTACCTTATCATCAGGTTTTGTATGCGAAGTTTAAATTGGAAATAGAGCCTTTATACTGAGGAAGCTTCACTGTTTCATGTAATTACCATAGGAAAAAAGGGGCAACTAGAAAGTTTGAACTTGTTTATTGAGACAGGACGGTGTTGGGCGATAAGGAGTGCTTCGGTGATACGTCACGAACGGAGGTGATGGCTTGTCACAATACAGAATTACGAGGATATGACAATAGGTGTGAACGAACCTTACACAGTATAAAATCTCTTTTTCAAGATTACTCATTTTTTCCCTAGAACTGCCAGAACCTAATATAAGTAATGTGAAAATTCATAGAGAAAGTGGTGGGCTTGAGTGCAACTTGTCTACCTGAGTCAGCATTTTCGGCAGAATCAGGAAAGCTGTACCATACGGAGTTTATTTGGGCAAAGATAAAATGTTTGTGAGCGTTAACAGAAGAGTTCAAATAATAGAACTTGAAGCTATGATTACCTCGTGTTTGCTTAGTACAAAGAGTAAACGGAGAGAAACGGAAAAATGGAGAGAAAATGGCGATATATTTGTTAATCCTAACAGCAGCTTGTAGGGAGGGCAAGTTAGGTGAATAGACAAACGAAAGACTAAGATTTACTTATTTAGTTCTTAAATATGGCAAAATAAAATATAGTACAGCCTGGGTGTTGCTTATGGAAGACTAACGAGCTTCCTGTGTATCTAAAGCGCCTACCAACCTGTTGAAGTGCCAGAACCGAAAGTGGAGTCTCCCACGACGGCTTGATGATTACTGAGCAACCGGCTGCGAGTGCGGGAGCGGCTTTACGTGTCGTCATGGAAACTGGAAAGTTCCACTGTTTTGTAGGGAAAAAGCCGTAATTCCCATTAATATTAAACTTGTCATATTCTAAAAGCTGAAAATTCCAGCTACAGAAATAAACTGACTGAACAATGGCAGACACTTTTGTGAGTTTTTTTCCAAATGCAACTACAAAATTTATCATTAAACTCAGGTTTTTCGAGCCTAGACATCATGATATCTCAACACTAAACTAAGTAGCTAAATAAACAGTTTTTAGGAACAAAATTTGAAATTGTTTAAAAAGGCTTTGAACTGATAAATGATAATGAACAACAATTTCGGTAACTGCGCCAACAATATCAAGTATCGCATAGGAGGGGGAGGCTTTGGTGTATTTCGTTGCATGTGTTGCTGCACTCCTGAATCCATTTTCATCACCTTTTGTTTTCAACTACCGAAACCATCTTGATCACTTTTTATTGGAAAATGACTAAGATGAAGTTGCATTTTTTCTATTTAAAAAAGATTCAAGACTCCCAAAGTAATTTCACAGTGTCTTTATTTGCTCAAACCCCATCAATTTCCTATTGCAGAGCGAGGTCAAAAGTCACGAAGGCAGCACATCCCCATACAGCACATATGTGGAAATACTCCCCCCCTCCCCTACACGGGACAAAACATTGACTTACAGGTGACCAAAGAGCTGCGACTCCAACTGGCTGCTTGAGTACCAGGGTCCGGCGGTCAGTGCCTGGGGCGGGAATGATGTCACCATACACTCGTTTGGCCTCCTCCGCACTCCATTCAACAAATGCAGCTGCATATGCAACCTCGCCTTTTGCTTCCTTTAGTGGTTTACCCTTTGACAAAGCATGCAAAAAATAAAACAGTTAGATTTTGGTCTCAAAATCACAAATTTGGCTAGTTCAGTTCACTACTAGTTTTATAGTCTGTGATATTAAATTAATGGACATTTTACACTCATTTGAAAGTATTCAAAAGATCTTACTGGGGAGCTGGGGTGTTTAAACACTCTTCACAGAAAGTACATACGGTGAAAAAACCAAATCAGACATTGTCACAGTTTTACTAAAACTACAAAATCAAACAAAACATCAACACTTTTGGAATCGGCAAAAGTACCAATTTACAAATTAATCTATTGTGTAGAGGAAAAGGTATTGCAAAATAAAACTTGACAGACATTTTTGTGAACACTGGAAGTAGATTTGGAGAATGAATAGACGAGACTAATCATTATCCCCATTTAAGTGATGGGTTGAAATTGAGTTTTAGGCACCGACCAGAGCCGTAGCCAGCCTTATGAGTATTCGTAAGCATAAGGGAGAAATATGGAGCGCTGAAAGCCCAGTCATTGAGCACCATGTATGTGACATGCTAGGGGATTCCAGGGACATGTTTCCCTGGGAAAATTTTAGATAAAGGACTTCTGAAATAGCATTTCCTTCAGTTTGACAGTAGTTTGGCACATTTTGACACCATGTTAAAACTGGTTGCCAAAATTATTTGTAGGCCCGGGTCTAGGGGCCTTAAGGCTGGCTACACCGCAGTGAACTGTAGCCTCCAAAGCAGCTGCCTCATCTCCTTCGCGCAGCAGGGCCCTCAGAAATCGGACGTCTGCAAGCTTTACTAATGCTATCATGTTGTCACACCTTCTGCTGGAGCCTCCACTTTTAAATCAAAACAATATTCCATTAGAACCAATGAAAAAGCAGGTAAGAAAACGTAGTCACAGTTGGAAGTTGTTGTGGCAACTGGACCTGTCAAAAAGGCCATTCGATCCGTGTGAAATACTCCCATATCTTAAATTTATTGCTGTAAAGAAAATATTACCACACATCTGATTGGTCCTGATTGGTTGGGTGCAATGACACGATAGTGTTACTAAAGCTTGCTGATGTCCAATTTTCAAGGGCCCTGCTGTGCAAAGGAGATGAGGCAGCTACTTTGGAGGCTACAGTCAACTAGTTACGACCATCAATAAGTTGGATGAAGCTGTTACCTGTTCCAGAGTGACCAGTGTAGCAAGGTCATCCTGATGCTCCATTATCAACTCGTACCAACGGCGGATGATTCGACTCCGGTCCTTGTCAGTGAGTGGAGAACAAAATTTAGATTGCAGGTTCAGTACAGAAATACTGGAGTGGAGCGTCATATAATACTAAATAATAGAACACACACTGGAACACTGGATAATACACCGCAAACTGTTGAATGAGAGGAAATAATCAAAAACAGCTCCTGAATCAATGGTAAACACTTGTCTATAGACAGCAAGAATTTCGTACTCAGAGGCGGCAGAGCGTTTTCAAATGTGGGGGGGGGGGGGCTCATCATACACCAAGCCAAGCATATACCCCTTTTTTGCCAAACCAAATGCATTTTACTCAAATATTTTGACTGAACATTTTGCCAAACCAATTTTATACTGTACTAGTGATATTTTGGCACCAAAACATAGGGGGGGGGCTGAGCCCCCCAAATTTTCAAGGAGGAGGAGAAGGAAGACAAGAAGGTGAAGGAGAAGGGGGAGGAGGAATAGGAGGTGGAGGAGGAGGAGAAGGAGAAAGAGGAGGTGGAGGAGGAGGAGGAGGAGAAGGAGGAGAAGGGGGAGGACAAGGAGAAGGAGAGAGAGAAGAAGGAGGGGGAGGAGAAGGAGAAGAAGGAGAAGGAGAAGAAGGAGGAGGAGAAGAATGAGAAGGGGAGGAGAAGGAGAAAGAGAAAGAGGAGGAGGAAGAGGAGGAGGAGGAGAAGGAGAAGAAGGAGGAGGAGGAGAAGAAGGAGAAGGGGCGGAGAAGGAGAAAGAGTAAGAGGAGGAGGCGGAGGAGCAGGAGACGAATGAGAAGGGGAGGAGAAGGAGAAAGAGAAAGAGCAGGAGGAGGAGAATAAGGAGAAGAAGGAGGAGGAGGAGAAGAATGAGAAGGAGGAGAAGAATGAGAAGGGGAGGAGGAGGAGAAGGAAGACAAGAAGGTGAAGGAGGAGAAGAAGGAGAAGGGGGAGGAGGAATAGGAGGTGGAGGAGGAGGAGGAGGATAAGGAGGAGGAGGAGGAGAAGGAGGAAGAGGAGGAAGAGAAGGAGGAGGATGAGGAGGAGGAGAAGGAGGAGAAGAAGGAGAAGGAGAAAGAGAAGGAGAAAGAGGAGGAGGAGGAGAAGGAGAAGGAGAAGGAGAAAGAGAAGAAGAAGGAGAAGGAGAAGGAGAAGGAGAAGGAGAAGGAGAAGGAGGAGGAGGAGGAGAAGGAGAAGGAGAAAGAGAAGAAGAAGGAGAAGTAGAAGCAGAAGGAGAAAGAGAAGAAGAAGGAGCAGAAGGA
>JANSTQ010087881.1:0-14530 GCA_026167885.1 Bergia puertoricense
ATGTTCGCTTTTCTTCACTGAAGTTTCTACGGAGTTCGACAAACTTCGTTTGCGTTTCTTTTTACCACTACTGTATAAAAATAATTGTTTAAATGTTCAAAGCATTTTCAGAGATGGGATTTGACTCACTGAGGAGACAGTTTTCAAATTTATTAATTATAGTACTTTATGAGTTCAAAGATAAAAGAAATATTTACCTGCCAACACAAGTCTTGCTGCTGGGTCTGCAACATCAAGTGCTGTCTTACCATCAGTGTTCCTGATATTGGGGTCGGCACCATGTTGCAGAAGAACTAAAACCACATAAAATACTAAATTCTCCAAAAGTTACACAGCTGTGCTATCCTACTCATGCATACATGTACATAATTTATACCCTAAAACTGGACTTACAGTATTTGTTAAAATTCACACAGCTGTACATATTAAGCTCTTAAAATGCTTACTACAATCAAAATAGAACTATCAAAAACTAAATGTTATCAACTGTTTCCACTTAGTTCTGAATGTCATATTTATTGGGCATTAAAAAATTGTAAAACACTTTGAATCTTTTGTTATGTTAACTAATTTAGTTTATATTTATTACTTGCATGATAAGTCTTTATTTCTGGAATGTAAAGTTTAGATGAATGCACGGGTAAAATACATGTACATGTATTATTTAGCCCTTTGAGTAGCTCTTAAATATTGGAATGGGAAAGAAGCATTCATTCTTGTAACCTGAAAGCGAAAATTAAAGTTTTACCATTCCAGGGAAGGTAAGAGGTAATTTATATGTATATGTATACTAAGAACAGGGCATCTGGCAAAGTGCGAGGGTGTGATTCCGCACTATTGACCAAAAATCACACTATTTTGCACTATTCTGTTTTTTCCGCACTTTTCCACACTATTTACAAAATATTAACAGAAAATCTATAAAGCTACCAAATAAGCGTTTACAAAATGAAGTTAATTCAATGAGTTTTAAGTTTTCAAGGTGATATAATGTGTTGAACAACAACTATTTACCTTTGCCAGTACAAAAACCGTAACGCCAACCGGAAAATTAGCCAGGCGTGTTAGCACCGGGCACCAATTAGCTCTTCAAGAACGAGATATTTGATTGGCAAATAGTTTCGTTGTCTTGGCCAATCACTGTTATTGTTTGAAATGGCATTGGAATTTTTGGCGGGATTCCTCTTCTACCGACACGCCTGTAAACTGCAAGGTTTGCAAAACATGGAGAAGTTTTGATTAAAGAAGTGGATCTTATGAGAAAATCAAAAACTAGTCAAAGAAACGATCCTCATCTTCCAGTAAAGATAACAGCTATCAAGAGAGCCCGTCATTACCAACTGGGAACGTTTCATGCAAGTGAAAATTTACTGTTTTGTTCTACCTGCAATATTGTGGTTGATAATTTAAGGAAATTCGTGGTTGACCGACACCTGCAATCCACAAGTCATAAAGAGAAGAAAAGAACCAATACAGGTAGGAGCGCATTTGTGTTATTGATGCTTATCATTTTCAAAAGTCGACTGCTCATATTATTTTTCTGTGACCTGCATCCTCAAGGGTGTGGAACTCGATGTGAACGGATTTTTGAAAATATTAGATCCTGACATCAAAACCGGCTTTTGTTACATGTATATTGGAAAATCGTTGTCCATGAAAAAAAAAATGAAAAAACAAAAAAAATCGCCAATGACAGACAATTTCGAAATCGCTCAGGAGAAAATTAGGTTTGGAACCTTCGAACAAGATAAGTTCCAAAACTTTAACCTTAATAGAAACATTAAAAGGGTTTAACTATTATACTTTGCCTCAACATGAAAGAAATGTAAGGAAAAGAGAAGAAAACACCCTTAAAAATTGCACTATTTCTGCACTATTTCCGCACTATCGAGTTTTTTTCCACACTATTTCCGCACTATTTGGCAAAATTTTCGCACTATTTTTGCTTTTTTTTCCGCACTCTACCAGATGCCCTGTAAGAAGTAATTTTCAGAGACCATGATTCTAAAATATAGATTTAAACAAGTGCATGTACAGACCTTAAATTCTGGGAGCAAACATCTTAAAATTATAATAAATTATAGAGTATATAAACAGCAGTATATGTATCTTTGTTACATTTTATGGATATTACTAAAAAGTGATCACAGTCTATGGTGACAAGATGAGAAGCATACTCAAAGATCTTTGTTGTAGTTTTCAAGATTGTGGTGAAGTCTTGGGTTAGCATTTGAGCATGTTGAAGATGGTGTCAAATTAGTGGGTCTTTCTTGTTCCTAAATCATTTAATATTTGATTCCAACCACTCGGCCTTAACAGGATATATTCTTTCCAAATATTGAAGGCAATGATATCATTCATTTGAAAGATGGTTTAAGTGCAAGATGGAGAGTTTTTATTTTGCTTCACCAAGAGGCAGGTATGAGTAGACTGTAGAATTATGTTTCAAGTTTTTTAATTTACCCCATGCAACTTTGAAATCTACAGTACATGTACATGTACTATGAAAATCTTCAGACATGGTTCTCACACAGTAAATTGTTTCTCTTGATGGCAAGTTACTTACCAATACAGACATCAACCTTGCCCTTCACTGCAGCTTCATGAAGTGGAGTGTAGTTCCAATTGTCTCTCGCATTAGCATCTGCACCATGTCTCAAAATAATTCTAACTACTTCTGCATGGCCAAATGAACAAGCATTGTGTAATGGGATCAAACCACCTTCAGTTGGAATTAAGAACAAACATTACTATCATATTGTTTGGAGTATTTAAGCACAAACAATTTAAATTACCATAATAAGTTACAGACACATAATTTTAATTGGCAAACTGACAATACATGTATGCACTTGCTGAAACAAAAAGATACAATTTCAACCTTTTTTCTATCCAAATTGTCTCAACCACTGAACAAAACAAAGCACAAAAGAAACTGCCATAAGACCAGTGGAACAATATCTTATCACGGCTGCAAAACTAAGCTAAATATTACACGTACAATTATTATTCCTATCAGCTGAAACTAAATTTCTTGTTTTTTAGCCATTTTAATTCTTTGAGTTTTTTTGATTTTGCCGTCTTTAGTTTGTGAAACTAGTTTGATTCATACTGTACTTGTTTATTATCTTGTTTGAGGTAATAGTCGGGAGTCCTTCCTAATAAGTTTAGTACTGCAAGTTATTTGATGTGAGTTATAAAATAATAATTAAAAATGTGTTAAAATATAAAAAATGAACAAACAAACCCCTAGATATGTCCAGCATGATCTCCACTCGTGTGAACGTTTGTGTAACATTGGACATTTAAATAATTACAAATTTAATAAATATTCAAATTTACCTTGTTCATATTTCTGATATAAAATTAGTTTATATATAACAATAAAAACATTATTTAGTGAAGTTTGCAATTATTATAATAATTATTGGGTGTTACTGGGTGTTACGAGAGCTCTAATTTAAAGTACAGTATCATCCAAAACTCTTGCGCAGTGATACCTTAAGCTTCAATCCTTTGTGAGCATCAATTGCATTTTTATACAATGTTATCATGTAATTACATGTAATACATTTTTTCATGTTTTAAAAAAACAGGTGTCTCCACATACCAAGGACCAAGGACCTATCCAAGTATTGTTGCTGCTATTTTAAAATTTGCTGCCCAAGATAGTACTTTCAGATTGCCTTTTTGAATTTTATATGTCAAATAACTAGTCCATCTAAGTAGTGTTAAAACAGATTGAACTACGAGATGAACAATTCAGTGCTTCTGGATAGTTCATCCTGTGTACTTCTGGACTGTTCATCCTGGCCAAGTATAATTACCTAAAAAACATGCAGATGATTTGTCTAAATAAACTAATCTGTCTCTAGTATAATTAATATGACCATTGATTTGAGTATCACGGTGAGAAGAAACTTAAGAGGGAAGAAGTTTCTGGAGAATACAAAAACTAGAAACTAACCATCATCTCTTGCATGCACATCTGCTCTGCATTGAAGTAAATATTCCACCACATCTTTCCTGCCAAAACCTGAATTTTACAACAGAGTCAAATGTTATAATTACAGTACTACACCCTACAATGATAGCTAAATAAAGATTGTCTGGCACACAGGAAAGTATGGCTGAATATTTTGAATCATCAAACACTGGCTGCACAGCTGTACCTGGGTACCTGAGGTATGCCTCCCAGTCAGATATAGAAAAACACTGCAAGGGAAGGAAATATGAGTGGGAAGAAATTCAGAAAGTCTCCTTGTACCACTGGAGATAGCCATTTACCATTAATCTTTTGAGCGAAATGATCCACTCGGATGCTGTGTTACATGTCCAGTGTCAAAACTTGACCCAAAACATCACTTGGCTACTTTGCAAATGACTTCATGAAGTAATCTAATTGGTACAAATACGAAAAACTAGAAAAACTGGTTTTTCAGGTTGCCAACTTGTACATGAAGACAAGTTTATTAAAAATAACTTGTTGTGGTGAATTGCAACTGCTTCCTCAAGAAGTTACTCATGATCTGCCATCGGCCAATATCTTTGATTCAAAACTGCTTTACGGTCATAAAGTTACCTCTGGTTCCAAGGTAACACAACCCATACAAAAACATTAAGCAATAATATATATATTAAACACTAAGCTGCCTAATATGTTCATCAAATAAGTTCAATATGTCAGTTTCAAGATTGATTAGTCATGGCACCTTAAATTTGGCACTGCATTGCACTGTCAAGTTTAAGGCAATTCATAATATTTTCCAATTTTTTTAAAACATGAACACAGCTGACATTTTTTATATTGGTACAGTATTGATCAGTACATCTGGAGAAATTTGCACATCACAAGGAGTTAGGATTCTTGAATATAACAGTTGACTTTCATGAACTCAAACTCTCTAAACTTGAACCTTTTCCCATTTCCTTTGAAATTTGGAGTAATCGGTAGTCAACTGTATTTTATTTCTTATTAATGTTGGTTAGTAACTAACGTTATGGCAACACAACTGTATACCAAAAACAACCACCTTAAAAGATACCAATTTAATTGTTCTTAGAGTCCTAATGATAATTGTTTTTCACTAATTATTTTGAACCTAGAAAACTGGGAAAAAATTTTTTTAAAAAATCTATCAAAACAGTAAGTTTAAAATCAGCTTATTTTTTTTTTGAAATTTTAAGGTGGCACAAACTTTATTGACAGATTTTTTTTTTTTTGAAAAATTATAATTAAAAATAGTTCTTTTAGTATGGGTGCTGGTGACATCTTGCTTGGTTGGAATGGAAATCATAACTACAGCAGGGCCATTTAACATTTGCATGAAAAAAGAAGTTGGGATAGATGGCAAAAAACAGAATGCATCTGAGGTGTTTCATCTTCCCCCTAGAACTTTCCAGTTGTATGACCTGTATCAATTCAATATCCAACCAAAAATTCCAGTTTTTTCACGAAAAATAGTAAATGTCCCAGGAATATAATCACTGTTGGTGTGTTGAAGGGTGATAATAATCTACCATTTCTTGGGTTATTCTAACACTGAAGAACAACTGTTAGTAAACAAGTTTTTGAGGATCGATATGTGGGTACATTGTAAATCAGTTGTCAAACACAGTGGCACTCTAATCAATGGGAAACAGATAGAAGAAATCACCTTAATTTTTTTTATTTTTAAACTTCAAAATGTTAGCCTGCATACAGATGGCTGAAGACTTCCAGGGAAAAAAAAGCGAAGAATAGTCCATCTGCGAAGCAGTGCACGAAGTCTTCTTCGGATATCACGCTGTGTGGATTGGTTATATGTACTCAAATCTGATTGGTTCGGCTCTTCCAGCATTCAAACGCGTGTTGTGATTGGTTTAGTTCGTATGCTGTCGCAGGCTACAAAATGTTTCATTTCTATTCCCACAGTGAATCTTGGGATGGTGCAAACATTTACACAGCAGGAGTCAGCAGCAGACAACAAACAGTAAACATGACTTATACTGGCTGCTGCTTGCAATAAATTGAAGTAATTTCCTGCTGACGTCTGCGACATTTCTGTCTGGATTTAAGCATTTCAACAGAAAGTCAATACTTCAATTTATCAAACACTACATCAAATAAAGCAAAATATCCTCGATTTTTAGTTGAGCAATCAACCGTATGAGGCAACACATTAAATACCAACATAAACATGTACATCTTTTGCCTGGTTAAAAACTTCATTGTTTTACCACGTACTACAACTTTGCTTCTTCGATGTCAAACGGTTACATACAATAAAACGATGGCTGTGACTCTTTTTTTATGTAAAAGAGCTGAATCAAAACTCACATTCAAAACATTTCCGAAATTAATTCGCAAATGGAAGAAAGAGCTGAAGCGAAAATGATCTTCGACAAAAGACATGTATAAATATGATGAGTATAGATAAACTAGCCTTTGAATTATTTCCCAAAAGCTGAAAGGCTAACATTAACTGGATGTTTTGAAAATTATCTTCAGCAGCACTGTTCGCCTTACAAATATTTCACACAATAAATTTCATAACAAAAACTATTCAATCGATCTATCGTACCTGCTGCAAAATGAAGTGGAGACGATTTTCTGCCGGCTGTATCCCGAAGATTGACGTTTGAATTGTTATTCACAACTCTCCTAACTTTGACCAGATCTCCATTCTTACAAGCTTCGAACAAATCCCTTCCAACTTCGCCAATCTCACAATCAGAATAAAGTAAAGAATGGCCACCTTGTTGTCTCTTCGCCGCCGCCATCTTGGCTTGACAGCAGCTAGCTCAACCAGCGTTCGTGACGTCACTTTACTCAAGAGGTCAGTGTTTTTGTTTGGCGGGGGAGGGAGGGGAGCAGTTTTGTCCAATGCAAACCGGAAAAAATTGGTAAAGTTTCATTGCTTTTCTTTTCTCAGATTCTATTATCTTGTATCATAAATGCATGAAAAAATATTGTAGATTGTAAAAATCATAAATCATATATCATTGCGCAGGGACCTGACCATTTTCATAAATCTAATTTAGTGTAGGAATATGGCGTGATGATCAACGATTTATCCAAGCGCGGCAAATTAAAGTATAGTATAGTAAACGCTTACCACTGCTTTCATCCACCATTGGCTCTTGAAAGAACACTGACGAAGCTGCTAAAGTAATGGTTAGTGGCAAGTTGTAACGCTGATTCTGCAGCTTTGCGTTCACTCTGCTCTCAGCAGTTATGCTCTGTCACGCTATGTTATCATATATGCTATGCAATGCCATGCTATGCCATGCTGTGCCATGCTATGCCATGCTATGCCCTGCTATGCCATGCTATGCCATGCTGTGCCATGCTCTGCCATGCTATACCATGCTCCGCCATGTTATGCCATGCTCTGCCATGCTATACCATGCTCTGCCATGCTATGCCATGCTCTGCCATGCTCTGCCATGCTATGCCATGCCATGCTATGCCATGCTATGCCATGATCAAAACTGATCAAAACTGAACAAAAACCTGTAACTTAACTTACAAAACTTAAGGAAGCGCTTAAGAGTTAAGAGCCGTCGACATCATTTGGGATACAAGGGGATATCTCAATAAATTTCAATAATATGGACAGAATGACCAAACATTTCACAAGAAGGCAAATAGACGTGCACGAGACAAGTTGGTACAACAAGAAATTTTACTTTCTTTATTTTATCTTATTAAGTAATAGCTCGAACCAGAGCTCGAACCAATAATTCTAATAATAATAATTATAATTTGAAAAGGTATTTTAATAGGTATTAAAATACCTATACAAATTCCCTGAGGGGGGGGGGGGTTCTTCAAATGTCGACATGATGGGGATGCTCGTCGTATTTTTTAGGATTCAAAATCAGGACTCAGGTATTATTTAGGAGTTGTCAGAGAAAAATCTTGGTTTTGATATAGAAATGGTATTTTTTAGGGGTACGCAACATCACAAGGATCTAGGAAAGAAAGAAGAGCTCTTTTCTCAGTTTTTGGTATTTTTAAGGGTCATTTTGCACAGCGAGGTATTTTCTAGGGTCGAGTTTTTTCACTGACCGATATTTTTTAGGGCAGTTTTTCCGATTTTCCGACGAGCACCTCTATCATTTTACCCCTAAAAGACCCCCCCCCCCCCCTACCGGTCCCCGGCCCCCTGATACAAATTATCTTAATTTCGATTTTAAAACACTTACTCAGAGTGCTCAGAGCTTGGGCAACCTGTGTAAGAGATTGCAAAACCGGAATAGCCGGGTTAAACCGGTTATCGCATAAACTTGACTGTGGAGCGCGCATTTGGTTGTTAAACTATTTTGTTGTGAGTTCTCTCTGATCCAGGGAGATTCTTGAGGAAACTAGCAGATGTGAGCTAGATGAAATCTATTTCGCGAAAGGTTCGCCGACTTTCAAATTCTAAAATTAAAATTCTAACAGGAAAGAAAAGAAAGAAGGCAGAAATGGCACCTGAAAAGGAGGAATTTATCGCCGGTGTTGTCGAGGGTATGTTAGACATTTCGGGAATATATCAAACATATTTCGTGTAGAATTTTAACATTTTGATTTTATACTAATATCCACAGGTTTTTATGGAAGGCCTTGGACTTTTCAGCAGCGAAAGGATTTATTTGGAAGGTAATTTTGTTGCCGGAAGCTTGTGTACTTGAATACATTTTTTGGTTGATTGTATATATATTTCATTATTTGACTATCAAGTACGTTCGATTCGTAACGCAATTTAGTCAATTTGTTTTGCATTTTCTTTGGTTATATCACTATATCTTGTGTTAAACTGTTTAATGCCGTTTATAACTTATCTCTAGTAATTAAAACTTTTTTACATTACATATGCTTGAGTATTTGAGAACCAGTTATGTTTGTGGAACGCCCGCACAAAAATAAAATCAAAATGGCTGCCGATGTGACAAAGAGTGAAAGACGGACCGCTAGAAAACCAATCATCTCTTCAACGAATCTGACTCAAATTTTAACTACCTCTTTTACATGTTTTAAATTAGGTAAAAGACGGTTACAGTCGATGCAGTTGAAGGAAAACTGCGACTTGATCAAGATTGATATCATGTTTCGTTGTAATCTACATAAAATGATAAATAATGGCAATAGCCACCGATACATATCGTTCCCGTCACGCCACGGTATTTTGATGGTGGCAGCGAGCACATTTCCTTTTTGGGCTCAACTTCAAAAACCTGGAGCAAACACTGAGTTTCAGTTTAGAGTCGGATTTCCCAATGTTGGCACGCTTATTGACGTCCTCATAAGTTGTACAATCCGCCGAACAAGTAAACAACGGTACATATTCCCAGCTCGGCAATAAGTTCGAAAACATTTCCTTTCACATGGTTCAGTCGTACCATGCGGTTTCGCCCACTCTGGCATGCACGACACTATCGAAATCAAACTCTAGAACGCTTCTATACCTGAACAAAGGCCGGTTTAGTAAACAAATTATCAGACAAAACAAACTCAACTAGCTTTTCACATTTTATTTAAAATAATCTTGTGCCTGGTAAATTAACTTTTTAAGCCCACAAAAAGAACAACACCCGTGCTATAAGTGGTGGGTTTGATCCATAAACTAATTTTAAATAATAGCTGTGCTGCCTTGGCCACTGGCCAAATAAAAACGTAAGAGAACCAGTTCGGCTTTTGGAAAAAAGCTTACCAGTGCTATGGCTTCTATCTTTTAACAGCGACATTAGTATTTTCCTGTTTTATGTTCTGCCCCTGAATTAGCAGTACACTATCTAGGGCTTAAGACTTTAAGACTCAAACGTTTTTGTTGTTAAATAGCTATTTATTTTCAAAGCATTTATTAAATCCACGATGCCGGTGGACATCAACAGCAATGGCTTTGAGGACTAGGTTCTAATAAAGGAGATAACTTCCTGTCTTGTGTGGTGCAAATAACATGGCACCCTGACTTGCGCAGTGCACACAAAAATAGCGTCCTGTCTTTCACAGTGCAAGCAAAAATAGCATCCTGTCTTGCGCAGTGCAAGCAAAAATAGCATCTGTCTTGTGCAGTGCAAGCAAAAATAGCATCCTGTCTTGCGCAGTGCAAGCAAAAATAGCATCCTGTCTTGTGCAGTGCCAATCTTGACCCCAGAGCCCTAGTAAAATGGTGACCATGTGGCTCTGGCGACGAGAATGACTTGTGCAGTGCGAGCAAAAATGGCGCCTGCCAATGGTGGCCCACGACCCAAAAGCATTACTAAAGAGCCTGGCACTTGAGAGCGCCGGGAAAACAAAAATAACCAAAATGAAAACTTAGCTCAATGATGGTGTATATATCAAGCAATAATATCTTGGAGACACCTTATTTGTATTTGATTTCATGGGAAACTTGCAATACTTTGGTAAAAAATAAACAACACTGGCATCTTGGGTCTGGCCTCTCAAAACAAGTGGTCTCAAGAAATAATTCTTACAAAGTCTGCATTAACAAGATGAAGCAGATTGTCACTCTCAGCATCAGAAAAAATGGAAAGATTGCGCAGGAAAGAGAAAACAGACAAAACCCATTCCTAATAAAAATTACTTTTTGGGCTAGTAATTGTGGCCTTTGGACTAGTACACAGGGGTGGAAACTAACGCCGGCCCGACGGCCAGTGGCCGCCAAGTTTCACCTCAGGCTGGTAGATTTCACAAAGCACCAGCCCATCTGGCCTGTAGGTTTTACAGAAAAGTTACACATACTTGTGTTCAGACAATTTCCAGAATAAAAAAACAAAAAAATATTCCAAGGCTTAACTCTATTTAAATACTTGCATGAAATAAATCATAGCCATATAAAACAACTGTCGGTTTCAAAATAGACTCTTGGTTTCAAAACGAACTGCAGTTTTCATGCGAAATTTTGACTGTTTTTTACATGCAGCCAGCAAAAGTCCATGTATAAATATTGCAAAACACATGAAAAAATATCATCTCGGTGCTTAATTTTCACTCATAGCATGAAGTTCTAACATGGAAAACTGTAGTGTTTTGCAAGACAGGCAAAAAAATATCGTCATGGTGTTTGACTTTCACTAAGCGTGCGAAATTCTAACATGGAAACCGTAGTATTTTGCAAGAAACAAGAAAATATTTAAGTTTCTCAGCACACGAAATACTAGTCGATTAAGTTCTCGCGACTTATGCGAAAAGCTTCTTATTGCAAAATTGAAATACATGAAATTACAAAATACAGCACTTGAACTACAAGCTTTAGTCGCTCAGCATGCAAATGATATTGAGTACAAAGGTGGCAAAGTTAGCATAGTCGGTTAGATCTCAGACTGCCACATATGAGGTCTCGGGTTCAATTTCGGCCACTGTCGAGGGTTGAATATTTCAGTGACCTTCTTTCCACCAAAGTTGACTCAGCTTTCCATCCTTCTGAGGTCGGTAAAATGAGTACCAGCATGCTGGGAAGTAGAGTATCATACTTTGTAAAGTGCATTAGAGCATATTTACATGGAAAATGTGCTATATAAATACAACACTTTTTACAATCTTCTGCTGAGAAGATTTTGCTCATTTCTACTTCAAATTTTACAGTTAAAACCTATGCAACAGTCTACTGCACGAGTAAAATAATAAGAGCAGCTACATCAACTTGGCTTACTTCAGTTATTATAGATCTGTTAACAATTTGCTCATAACATGGTATATTTAATTTAAACCTTGCAACAAGAACTTACGCGACAATCTACTATATGATTCAATACGGCAATCACAACAATAATCTGAAAATATCTTAAATTTTCTCAACACGTGAACTGAGTTGATTAGATATTTGCAGCTTGCGAGAAACTTCTTATTCTAAGAGTGAGGGCGTACAGCACTTTAGTTTCGAGCAGCATAATTGCTCTAATGTCTTAAGTTTTCTATGTGCGAAATTGTTGCACAATTGAATATGTTGAGCTGGTAAAATTTTTGTTGGGCCGGTGGATTCCTTTGCTACTGGCCCGGCTGGCCAGTGCTTGAAAAAATTAGTTTCCATCCCTAATTTAACCATATATACCCACTTTTTTCTCCCAAATTTTGCCCTCAAAATCAAGATGCACATTATGCATGGAATCTTTTGTTTTCATATGAAGTTATTTGCTTAGCAACACAGAAAATTCAAAATGTTTGTCAAGCTACAGGCTCATCCATCATTTCACTTCATGGCCATGGATATGGGTTTTGAGTTTGAATCACAGACAGCCTCACTGCCACAGATTTGCAATCATGAACCAAAATTGGTTGCATTTTGTTAAGTGTTATGATAGCCAAATAATTCACATGAAGAATTTTCCTTTAGCCTTTGTAAAAGTTTGATCTATATATTTATCACCTGCCGTATTGTACAGGAAGTTTTGAAGAACAAAACAGATTGTGCATATTTTCATTACCATTTTGAATCTTGTCACGTTGCCAGCAAGTGTAGTTTGTTCCAGGTCTCCTCATTCGTAAAATATTACAGGTGTTGTGAAAATAAATCACATTCAATTGTGCTCAGTAAACAGTAGCAGAAAACAAAGAAAACATAAAATGTATTCTTGAAGAGCAGAACATTAAAGAATTTCCATCACCACCAGTGGATATCATGCAAGCAGAGCCAGATTTAAGAACACTACGGTTAATAATGTTTTCAGAAAATTAGTTGCAGTGGAGAATGATGTTGAAACATTCTTTTTTATGGAAACAGGCTTCAAAATTGGGGTGTGCGTTATACATGGGTGCACATTATACATACTCACATACATGTAAATATAGTACTTTTGCAGACTGGCTGGCCCACAGTCTAGTGCCTAGAAAAGTTAGTCTTGAGCACTGGCAAGACTTACATTTTGAGATGACACTCCTGTTATCAACCTTTTGAAAACCAGGCTTGGTGACAAGTTTTCATGCATTTGGGTGTATTCTTGCACTAAGCTTGAACTTCAAATTGATGTTCATAAGAACTGATGCATAATTAAGCAGTTGGTTACTGAAGAACCCTTTGAGATCTTCCAAGAAATGAAAGACCTGTACCAAACTTTTTGAGAGCAAAGAAAGACTAATTAGAAAAATCTGATTTTCCTGCATTATATAGTAAGCTAAAGTATGTGGTTTGATCTGCTGGGATTGACATGGTATGTTTTTTGCTGTAAGGTTGGATGTAAAGCAGGTATTTTTTTGCACTAGTTCTTCATCAAAGCAAACTGAAAACATGGATAATGCTGTTGTAACACTAGTTCTACTATCATTCTTTGTGTCTGTGTAGGATGAAGGCTCTAGGACTCAACACATATCTGTATGCTCCCAAAGATGATATAAAACACCGTGCATTGTGGAGAGAACTGTATAATGAAGAGGAGCAAGGTAAATATTTTACTTCTCTTAATGACAAGTAAAAAAAAAGTAAAAAAAGAATTGTGGACATGCCAGCTTATAATATACATTTAATAACGTATCTATCCTTAATATTGAACAGAGAACTTGAAACAGCTCATCAAAGCAGCCAAAGAAAATGGAATAACTTTCTATTATGCCCTTTCCCCTGGTATTGACATGGTGTTCTCCAACTCAAAGGAAGTATACACACTCAAAAAGAAATTTGAGCAGGTATTGCCTATGTCATATTACAGTATATGTACGTTTTGAAAATGGTTGTATTACAAGTTTTGAATTTGGTGGTGAATGAAATTTAAATTATGCACAAGAGTGTTTTAAATAAGAGAATTTTCAGTCAAGTAAAAGTTTGTTCTGTGGTTTCAGGTACAGAAGTTTGGTTGTGAAGCATTTTCATTACTGTTTGATGATATTGATCCTGAGATGCGTCCTCCAGACAATGAGGTGTTCAAGTCCTTTGCTGATGCGCAAGTCAGAATCAGTAATGAAGTTTACTCATTCCTTGGCCAACCAAAATTCCTTTTCTGCCCAACAGGTGAGTCTGCTAATTACTTGTAATTTCGTGAGGTTATGTCATTCTGTCCGATGAGGAGAAAAACAGCCAACCGTGCCCAGTCGGCCGCAGTCGTCCACAGTCAGCCACCATCAGCCACTTTTCTTGGCTTTGTTTTTTTTGACCAGTTGAGGCCGACCATGGCCAACCATCCATTTCGGTTGCTTTTTTGCTGGTTTTAGATATCAGTAGTTTTTTTGCATTTGATGCATGTCTTGACGTGACTTGAAACACTCGCTGACTCAGTGCTTGGTACTTGTCAGTTTGTTATTTGGAGCCGAGGAACAAAACGTTCTCTTATTTGTACAATCTTGTACAGGCAAAACTCAAAGTTGTTGCAGTATTTATGTTGGTTACTTTTAGATATGAAGCACATCTTTCGGTGAATGAAATCAACATGGCATTAGAGCAGTTGAACAAGTAAACAAACTAATAGCGGCCAGGACTGAATCTGGAAACTAGTGCGGCAGAATATTCAACAACTGCAAAAAGACTGGGAACGAGTCACTTGAAAGAAAATGGCACCGAGAAGCAACAGTTGTTTAGTGGCTAGTTTTTGTGAATTTTCGTCAGAAAATTTTATAGAACCACTCTCACACCAA
>JANSTQ010087992.1:0-14530 GCA_026167885.1 Bergia puertoricense
CGTACGAGCCCAGGATCGAACTCGGGTCGCATTGGTGGGAGGCACGAGCGCTACCACTCGGCCATCCTGACTCCCCTAAGGCGTTGGAGGAAAATTTAGAAGGTCTCAAAAACTTCATTTACTAGCAAGGGGTCTTCAAAACACATCGAAGTAAAGGTGAAATTTTGCTGGTTTTATATACTATTTAGTATGTGGTCTTCAAAACATTTTGTTTGTAGTAGTACAGAGCCTTGAGAAATCTTAGACAAAAATGGATTTTTCCTCCATTCCCCCTTCCCCCTTCCCCCGTCAAATTTAAGGATCAGTCTCTAAAACACAGCAACTTACCGAAAACTAATGTCGTGCCCGGACTTGTTCCTTTTGCTGCTCGGGTTTTCATTTCCAGTGGTTCACTAATTGCGTACCCGTAGTTGTTTGCAACCTTAACTTTGATTTCATATGCAGTTTCTTCTTTTAGGTTTATTATTTTTGCCTTTAACGTATCCGAGTTGGTAGTTGTTCCAACTAGAAATGTGTCGGTTCCAAATCTCCTGTACAATACGGTGTAATTATGAATCGCAAACATCACGTGATCCTCTGGTGGAGACCAGGAGACCGTAATTGCTGTGGGTTCAGTGACGTCAATTCTAAAGTCACGTGGTGCCGCCGGCGCCTCTGGAGAGTAAAGAGACAAATTTTGCATGTGAGAGATATTAAAGACTTTAAATGGTGTTCATACCTCACTTTTGGACAAGGCAAGAGAAGCATTTATAATATCTGATTTCTTACTGTTGCCGTTTTTGATAACAAAAAGGGTTAAAAATTGTTAAAAGTAAGTAGTTTGCTTACACATTTATATGGGTTCGTTTTGTCAAGATTGGTTCCTGCATACAGCTTTGTTTAGTTCTCATGAACACATAGGGCTGGTTATTTAAAGAACGTCTTAACCCACGTTAATCTTTTGTTTAAAGGTGTTATAAACAATAGTTTGAAACCGGCTAAGATTTAGACCTTGTTTAAACAACCGGCCAATAGACACTTAGTTTAATGCAAAAGCGTTTTAGTGCACACGAAAAACGGAAAAAGGAACTGTGGGTTATCAAAATAGCGAATAAACACAATCTGTTTCTACGGAAAAATGTAAAGCCTCGTTTAAGTTTCCGTAGCTGTTAAATTTGACCAAGTTTTAAAGTTCTCCAATCCAGTGGCTAACCAATTCTTGAGAGCCCACAAAAACGTTCGGTTTGAGCATGAATGAAAACCCTTGGACAATTGTTTTGAAATAGCTGTGAACATAAACGAGCTTGCAACGTTGTCAACAGTAACTTACCATGTAACACCAGTCCTCCAATCCTTAATATACCAAGGTTTCCTTGTGAGCCGTTTTTCAATATTCTTGACAGTCTTTCGCGAACAGTCTTTGTAACAAAATCTTCGTCATCGTCCATTTTTGATACTGTCAATATCTCCATTTCAGCGACGACACTACCTTTCCTACAACGGAAGGAAAACTAAAATTATTTCTCAAATACATGCCTGCAGCTATCTATTCTACTTTAATAGAGCTGACACAAAATCGAAAATATTTATTTAATTATCTGATATTGTTACATGGTAATATTTAATATGATTCGACAAATTTACCTGAAGTTTAATACATCTATAGAGAGTATACTGATATTCCCCGCTTCTTCGAAGAGCGATTTAACCTATAAACAGAAAAACAAATAGCACTATGTAGTGAAAAAATACATAAAATGTTTCCCAACAAACATAAATCATAGACCTATCGCAAAATCATTGGTCTTTTGAATAGGGGTTATTCGTTCACCTGGTTAAAAACCTAATCCAGCAATTATACAAATTCCATTCATGTAATATTTGCCTTCTGAAATGATACTTTTGTACAGGCAACTTCATAACTGGGAAAGTGTTTTGAAGCACTCTTTTGCTTTCTCGAAGCTTCAATTATTTAACATTGGATATGAGTACGCCCTCTGCGCGAGGTTTAACTGCTCAGTTTCAGAAAGTGCAATTGTTAATGCATGAGCTCACAGACACCGCTCCAGAAAGAAACAAGAGTGGCGGCTGTGGTTACCTCAATCGGTCTCAAGCAGGCGATTCCATTGACAATTACAAAGAATCAATCTAGCAAACGTAGTGGCACATGTATGAATAACAATAGGAAACATAGAGCCAGTTATCAAAAAAGGTCTACATACTGTTATGATAGAAAGAACATGAATAATCGAAACAATCAATGACTTTTAAAAACTATTAAAAAATATTAACAGCAAAACTAAAGTGAACTTACCCCAGTTGATACATTGCCAGCTAGTTTCTCAAACAAAAGGGAATCCTTTTTGGCTAATTCCTCGTGAAAAATTTCATTCGTCAGCTTAATTTCGAATCCGATGGCAATAGGTTCTGCAATTAAATTGTATCGTTTGTTAGTATCTGCAAATTTATGGTTTACTGGAGGTTACCAGCCGGAGTGCTTTACCTTTGTTGTCTGCATTTTCTTGTATTTCTTGCATCCAGGGCTAGAACGTATAACATTTTAAAACTTTGCAATTTTACATTGCTGCATTGATGAAGATTTGGTTAATGTCTTGCCGATCTAAAACGATGATAAATGGAGTGAACGAATAAATTAGTGCAATTTTGCGCGTGGAAGCAACACAGTATATTACTAAGGCTCCGTCTACACATAAGAGAGAATCATTCTCCACTTTAAACATTGCTTCTTAAATCACTCTTAAACCAAACTTATGCGATTCTAAATATGAAAGGGGGTTTTAGTTATTTTCAAGTCTAGAAGTAGAAATTTTATTTACGAACAATTGATCCTTTTTGACTGAAGTAAAATTTGTCGAGGGTGAGAAAAAGAACACATGATTCGATTCATTCATCATTCGATTCAAATTCAGAGAACTGTCAAATATCAAATGGCCATTCTACATACGATTATAAAAATGACGTCACCCGTAGTACTTTCTTACCTTTATTGACAAACAAGCTGACATGACCCGTAGCAGTTCCATAATCATTGCTAACTACACAAGAGTAAACTCCGCCATCTTTGTGCTCCTCTACACTTGATATATGCCAGGAACCGTCATTTAACATTTTGGAAACTTTTCCGACATTCCTCTCTTTGTTAGATTGAAAGTCGGTTATTGTTATATTATATTTTTTGGGCTTCATTCGTTGACCCTTAAACATCCAGGTGACATTGGGCTCAGGATATCCTTGATGGTGGCACGGTAGGGTGATTGGATAACCTTCCTTGGCGAACACAACACTGTGTGGAGGCACCACACGAGGAGAAGCTGAAAAATAAGTATATAAACTGTAAGTAGGCTTCTTTAAATATCAAAGTATTTAATTCGACTGATGATATCACTTCTATTAAGTAAGGAATTTAAATCAGGGTTTTCATTACATTACCACTCAACAAGTGTGCTTTGGTGGTGAATTTTATTTTACGTTAAATAATTACTTCCACTTTGGTGAGAACTTCGATTACCGAAAATGCATTTGAATTGTATTGCATTGCCAAAACTGAAAAATATTGCCTTTGATAATGTTGACCTAGCATTTGCCAAAGAAAGGCAAGATAAGCTGCAGTAACAAAACATCCACTCTACTCTGCACTACCTAAACCAAACCTAATTCGAACTTAGTTTAATAGCTAAATGTTTTTGTGTTTCTACGATATTTAGTTTATTTTTTGTGAGTTTCTATGTTTAAACTGACTCGTTATATTTGAAATCCATAACTGCGTTACATCACCTGAATTGATTAGTATGTCTTGGTATATGGATTGAAATTCCTTGTTTTGTCTTGTAAATTTAACGAGTTAAGTACCTTAATAAAATTTTTTGGTGTTGGCTGTTGTTGTTTTTGTTGTTGTTATAAAATGCCTTGGAGCTGAAGTTAGCGCTAGCAATACAAAATAAAGCATCCATTACTCTTGCTTTTGGAACTTATTAAGTAGCTTCAAGTAGTAAAGAAGAATAAAAGAAATTTGACAGTTACTCGGGTTTTACGCACTCAGCGATTATCAGTCTGTACTATTAGAAATGGTGCGAGTATAATTTAAGGAGGGCGGTTGGAACATTACGACTTCAGATTGGTTGTAGACTATTTGTTTTTGCGAAGGAAATTTAGCAATTAATTCAGATCTTTCGTTAAGGAGGATAGATTTACCAGCGGTTGAGATACGAGTTTTTCTGTTGCATCGGGAAGGATTTCCCTGTATGGTTTGCTTGCTTGAGGATGAACCATTTGATCTTGTAAAAGATGTCATTATCTTTATCAATTGTTTCTGCGACCGCGAAAGAAAACAAAAAAACAATGATTTTATACAATATTTGTGTGTGGGAATGCACCAGGCTTGCCGTCGAGTGAGAAATGCAACGTGGCAAGCAAAACTTTTGGGTTTTTTAGAGAACGTCAACGTTGCAAACAAACTCCTCCGTTATTAGTTTGGATTAATAACAGTAGGCTACAGTGGACTTGTATAGTTTTGGACCTACTTACGTGCTTTTTGCGTTCTAACAACAATAGTTGAGCTTCTTTGGCAGTCGTCAGCGGTCAGACACATCAATACAGTGATGGTATAGTTGGTACTCGGCTTCAACCCCTTTAGTTCTACTTCGTGTTGCGAAGTTTCAACCATAGTTCTGTTGCTTCTGCTAGACTTGTAGGTAATTTGGAAAAACGGTTTGGGCGAAAGACTAGTGGTTGGTGACTTCCACGACACCACGATGCTACAGTGACTGATAGACGTCCCTTGTACATTCTCTATACCTGAACCGGATGCTTACAAAACAAAAAAAAACCAGTGCAACATATAATTTTATGAATTGTTCTGATCACACTTAGTATTAGATGTAGTACACAAAAATACAAGAGAAAATTTATCTGGCTGTAAAATGGAATAGCTATTTTTATCAATACAATTCCATTTTTTAAAACGGAAAAGAGGCCATTTTAAATGTAAAGTTCAAATGCAAAATAACAATTTTCTTTGTGTTTCTTCGAGTTGGAGAGGGGGGGGGGGACGGGGGTACTTGGATTTAATATCGAATTTTCTATGAGTAGGCAATATAGGTGAAAGCAAAAGAGTATCGTGTATAGAACAGTCTTAGCATACCTTGTACTGCTTTCCTTTTAGCGATGTAGCACAAACACAACCATAACAACAGCTGAAACACGATGTTCTTCATGTCTACTGAAACAACATTGAAAATTGATGTCGTTTACTTTTTATCGATTGAGATACTTTATTCAACCGCCTACAGCTAAAACAACGCGCAAACGTAACATACATTTATAGCATACATTGAATGTATACACTGGAACAAGATATCGACATGGCTGTAAGTGTAATTCTGTGGAACCAGGTCACTATAAATATTCTCAAACAACAAGTGTTATCCTGATAAAAGCACATTCCGGATTAACGAGCATTTACACTTAATAAAGAATTTTTAACAGCTACTTAGTACTGTTAACTGAGCTCCTCTGGAATAACGTATGCAAAACCATAATTTTTGAAAAAATACTTACAGCCTGTCAGAACATCTGCCGGAAAGCAGTATAAATGCTTTGAACGAGGCGCATTGTCCCCAATTTTTTGTTAAATTCAGCCTTAGCTTGATTCATTCTTAACTTTTGGGCGAATTTAGAACTGTCGCATTTCGGATAATGCGATTATCGATTCTTCTTATCAGCTGGAACAAATTGATGCGAAGACCAGCAAACGGGTATCTCCCAAGGTTAACAGATTTTTGCAAGCATTTAAAAATTAAAGACCATTTAATTGTCTGAAAATCTCCGCTCAAAGTCATGGAGCTGCATAAGTACCTGCTTCCTTGGTCTTTTGGGCAAATTTTCAGATGGATAAGCACCATACTTAGCTTAAAATTCAACCCAATAATTTTCATAGTAAAAACGCGCGATGCTATTGGTCAGAGAGATCACGTGATACACACTGGCGGGGCCAATGTCTGCAACCAATTGAAAACATTTAAAACTGTTTTATTATGGGTTATTTTTTGGGTTTTTTTTGTTTTTTGTTTTGCTGTATAATGGCCTTAGCTTCTAGGTTCGGAAAAGCGACAAAACGACGGAGCTAGTTAACAATTCAATACGACAAAACACAAAGAACTCAACAAATTTTGCTGTTTTGTTTCATTGCGTTCATCGCGCGCGCTTTGCCGTTCCAACTGAGAAAAATATTGTCGAATCATAAAATAAATAAACTTCCTCTGCGCTATTTTTGTATCAGTTATACAGGTCCTCGTCTGAGACTTAATACTGGTGTGGCGCACGGTGTAAAAACAAATTATTTTAATATAAATCTCACAAAACTAACTTTTGTAGTTCTTTTGGCATCTCTCGAGATTTTTGCAGTTACTTGCAAGTATTATATTATAGTGATCTATCTTTACTTCTGGTGTAATAAATACATTTCAGAGTTGCCTTTCACTGCTCGTTCAATGGCATAAATTAGCCGACGACTGTAAAAGTAGATCACAAGGAATTGTCTTACTTCAACTCTAACAAACCAACTTCCGCTTTGCAAGAGTAAATCCCTTCGGTCTTCAAGAGTATTATTACATTGCCAAACGTGGAAAATCGATTAGTTATACATTCGTAATATTTTGCTGGATGGTCTGGTTGGCAGCTCAATGAGCCTAGAACATTCGAAATATGAAATGTCTCGGTTTTAAAGACCTCTTGGCGTTTGTGAAGAGTCCAATATACAGTTATTGCTTGTTAGAGTTATTGCTTGTTTCAGCAGTCACGGGATTTTTTTTGGTCAAATTTATGGATTTTTCCAATTTTTAGCTGTAAACTTCATCAGATATTTTATGTTTACAAACTATATGCTCTCATTTGCTCCAAAACGTGTACCTCAAATCTTCTATCAACATTGCCGCATAGTAGATTCGATTCAAATGTAGCTTACTTTAAACCTTAAGTGCTTTAACTTTTAGTCAGTTTCATTTTGTTAGATCCAGTATACACCTTTGAATGAGGAAAAACATTCAAAGGGAATCGATAAACAGTTTTTACGGGATGTAAACTGTTTCCTACTAACAGGGACAGTTGTATACGTAATGTAAATCTAAAAAGTATCTACATTAGGTTCCTACAATTAAATTTAAATATTAAAGTTTGAAACGACCTGAATTTTCATCATATAAGCGAAGTTTTCGATTTCTTATAAAGCTTTGTGTTATTATGTTTTCGTCAGAGCGAAAAAAAACTGAAAGCCTTATCACGCTGAAAACCGCTTTACTTCCGTTTAGGTTCTATTTGGATCGAGGAACTATAACACTGGGGAAAACGCAGAATGAAACTCTACTGAGTATGTTTTGTGAGACGGACATTGTTACCACGCTGTAAACATTTGTGACACTTGCCAAACCCTGAACTTAAAATATATCACAACTATTTCAAATAAACATTCAGCCTTTAAGAGCTGTGAGTTGAGATATCTTTCATTGCGGTTTGTATCTGGAAGCTGGTCAGCTGAGGTTATTGCATGGTTATGAAATAATTGTAGTTAGAAAATCCTGTTTTGCTTCTGACTATTCCTGCTAACCACAGTAACAAAACATTTTTTAATGTGTTCAAACCTGCCTTTTACGATGTTGGATTTGTACGCACATGTGAGTTAGGGCTGGGACGAACCTTCGAACCTTCGTTCGTTCACGTTGCTTCGAAGATCTTTGTCAACCTTCGATTTCGAATCTTCGTTTCCTTGGTAAGTAGTTTTAAATTTATACAAAACAACGGCATATTTCGACAAAAATGCCCTAATTATTGAGAAACTTGACTTTAAACCTGACAGATTTAAGTTCAAAAGAAAAAGCTGGAAAACGTTGCGGGTTCTGACTGATAATTCGATTCATTTCATGATTAGGAACAACGTGACAGGTGCAACAGGCATCGACCAATCAAGTTGTCGTGTTTATTTCACAGGAGTGATGACTGGACGACTTGGCGCGGCTTTGTGATCGAGAGTGTTTTATCAAGTACTTCCTGAAACGAAGGTTCGAAGGTTCGTTCGAAAACCCCAACGAACCTTCGAAGGTTTTTTTGGCCTTTGTCCCAGCCCTAGTCGAAACATACCATACATTAATTATTGAAGCCAGTTTTTCTCACTTGGGGCACGCAAGAACTTCACAGCTTGACACGAAAATATAATATCGTTAGAACAGTTTGTAAATGTAATAGCTCACACAAAACTACTGCAACGTGTCCAAAAAAAACCCCAAAGGTGTAATTCACAGCCTGGTTTTCTGGTCAGATGCTATTTTTTTTTAAATCAGTATTTTGAATTTTCCCGTTAAATAAGTCTCGATGTGCGATAACCGCACTTCACCAAAAGATAATAGTCATTTAAGGAATGTTCTTTACTGGTTTGCGCTATATCTTGCAGGATATCCATGACCGTAGCTTGGGGGGGAGAGGTGTAGTTATGCAGCTAACTCCCGCTAATTCAAACCGCAGTAACTCGAATCTCGCGCTAATTCCAAGTAATTTTATTTTCTCTTCAGATCCCTTTTATATAATTTTACCCTCGGTAACTCGAACTCTCGATAACTCGAACCTTGTTCCATTTCCTCCAAAGGTCCGAGTTATCGGGAGTCAGCTGTATAGCATCTTGAGTTCCTATTGAACTGAAAGGCCTATTTATAATTTAACGAGTCGCGTGTTTTTTTATTGTCCGATAGAGAATCTTGTTTATTGTCAAGTCAAGCGACTGAACAATTGCAAGAAGTCGGTCGAACTTCGAATAACATCCTTGACTATACATTGGTTTAGTTACTCGAGCACTCCAAATACCTCTGTTTCAGATTTTATCACCGTCTGTTTAACGTGCGAAGATCACGCATCACGACTCTCGACGGATATCACGTAAATTACTTTAAATATCACGCAAATTTTTTAAATTCTTTTTGACCTGAATATCAGCCTAAGGAAGGTTTGTTTTGTTTTCAAATTGGTTTGAAGTGTTATTGTCAAATATAATACTTGAATGTTTTTGAAGTTTAGCACGTTGCATTTTTGTTTCGGTTTTCACAAGTAATTTGTGTTGACCGTGTTGCTCAGTTGCAGTTATTTATAATTCCAATTTTGTGGTTTCCTTCATAAATACATTTGATCAATTCAACAGTATTGATTTGTATGTAAAACAGTTAAAAAGAGGATAATTAAGTCTCCTTAGAATAGTATGAATACAATTTCATTAAAAACAAGCAAGCCAGAACCAATATCTTGATCGCAAAAAATGTTGTGTGCACTGAAACAATTACCCGTCTCATTACGACCATCAGAGGCGGACATAAAAACAAATTTAATAATTTCATTTAGAATATTCCTTTGATTAAAAATTGCATTGAAACATTTAGTTTTGTATAAAGTTCGGACACTGAGAGTTGCTTTTGCTTGCATTTTATTGTCGTGCGGAATTACACACCTCAGCTGATACTGCATTTCAACGATTTGTGCTTAAGACCAATACTGGACACAAGAGAAACGACTACACAACCAAATGAAAGAACACGCTTTGTACCTCTATTTGAAAACGCAGAAAGTTGCATTTATGAGCCTAAAGTAAATTCTGAATTTAAAGCACAAGGATACCATGTTTAGAATGTCATAGTGGATAAAACGGCAACAAAACTGGTTTAGTGAAGTGATTACACACCAAATGCAAGAACGTTTATCACAACTCTACTGAATATCCGTTTAAAACACAAAATGTTGCATTTATGAGCTGAAAACAAATCCCCAAATTAAGGCCATTGTTTAGCATGTCATATTGGGTGAACTTACATGCCTTTCGGCTCCAAAACGGTTAAGTTGTTTATTAAAGTGCAAGAATCTACTCACGCCCAAATGAGCTTTTGTTATAAACATGTTAGAACTGCAGTATAGAACAAATGAGAACTATGATTTAAATTGTTATAGCTTAGTATAACATGTACGGCTTGGAATTGTCGTCTCCAAGACCAACAATTAAATAATTAGAATTCGATTTAGATAACGGAACTGATAAAGCTGTCTCTAATTATAAGTATAATTTCAATAATTTTAAAATAACCGTAATTTGGCCAAACGTTTTCGGGTATCAAGCGTTTCAAAATACATATATATCAAACTTTTAGATATTTAAAACGTACCTCAGTTTCTCGAATATAATTTACACTGACATCATTTTGAAATCTATGAAAGTATGTTGCTTGTCTGTTTTTGTCCTAATAAAATATTTGAGAGAGTGTTAACTTTGGTGATCGTGAACTAGTCAAGTTTTGTTTGTTGATTAGAAGTAATAAGTAGGTGTTTTTAAATGTGTGACTTTTGTCGCTAAACAAACCTACCGTTTAACATTGACATCCGCCGTAGGTTTCTACAAAAATGAGCCGATTAACGATACCATTATGAATTGAGTGTAATTGCTGGGTTTTCTCGTCGAAGTAATATTAATGCTAGCGGCTGAATCAGTTCACTGACTAACTGCAGTTTTCTGCCATACGGAAATAACACATACTAAATATGCGATAAGTGGGAAGTTATTACGTCAAACACACTCGAGAATATATACTTGAGCTGGACACAAATCATGCTCGCGTGTGACGCATATTTTCTTCGTTAATCACGATTAATTTTGACTCATTTTTCCTCAATCTACCTACATTCCTAATCTAATTATGAAGCAAAAAAATCAAAATCAAACGAAACAGACACTAGGGAGCTTAAGCAACCAAGACTCGAACGTCGACGAAGACGGCTGTTGGATACTTAACTTCCTGTTTTCTATTTTTTTGTTCGTTCTTTTTTGTCCTTCGTAAAGGAATGTGAATGTAAAGAATTAGAAGCTTTATTTTTGAAGCCACAAGAAGATTGAAATGATTTATATCTTAACGTTCACGTTCTTTATAAAACTCCAAAATTGAGCTTTTTACGTTCTGTTTTCTGAAGAAAACGATGGAAACGTGACCAGCTGTTTTCATTCCCACGTGACGTTATTGCATCCTGTAATTAAGCCTATTGTTTTGTAACGTTCTCCTTGACGTTCGCGTCCCCGTTGCTTAAGCTCCCTATTAATATTAACTGAGATCTGCAACCCAGTCGAGCAGTATCTGATTCTGATTTATAGAAATTATGCGAGCATTTAGTTAATAATTGAATTCTTCGAAACGAAGGACGAAGGGAAAAAGTAATATTAAGAAAAAAAATTGAAAACATGAAAGTCAACCGAAAAGAGAGACTTTGCTATCTTTCAATGAAGGTAGGCTGAAGGGTAATATTGGACTGTCCTTTCTGATAAACAGTTTTGGGTCCGATCCAGCTGGTAAACATGGTGTGATAGAACTTTCAGGAAACACTACGTCACGTTCAACAAAGTTAAGTAATGGTTTTTATAGAAATGAGTTAGTCTTGAATAATTATAAATTGTTTATGAAGTTTGCGGGGAAATTTTGGTGTCCTTTCAGCTAAGCGAGGCTGACAGTTTTGATCCCACATCCGTCTTGACTGGTAGAACTGTGATCACGGGTCAGGAACGCTCGCCTACGCAAACCAAGGAATCCATGTTGTTTATCTTAAAAACAAAATATTTTTACTGTATGTATGTACCGTAAACACATCCTCCTATTAATATTAATATTAATATTAATATAATTTTCGATAGAAAAGATAAAGTTTGAAAAATATAGTAATGACGTAAATAATTTTTCGAGTATCCTTATAAACCTTAAACCCAAACAATATGAGAGTCACGTGACAGAGAACTCAAAATTTGACTTTGAGGTGCTGTTTAAAATTAGGAAGGGTAGCTTTAGGGTTACTCTAGCAAGCGAGTCATCCCAGCCCTTGCACATTTCCCCCTTTTTATCGACGTGTTTACAAGGCAGCTAGTGTTAAGCACTAGGGACGGTCTGGCTGAGCACTATGGTTACCCTAGGCCTAGCATCAGTTTATTCCGTTTAAAACACATTGCTAGGGTACCCAGGATAATTTTTGTTTCATTTCCCTTGTCGGCCATTTTATTTGTGATGCTTGGTAACATGAAGTTGTCCCAGGTGGTAGGATAACCCTATCTGTGAATTCTGCTTGTGCCTGTAAACAATTAAAGGCCTTGGATGTTTGTTGCAAACACCTTAATTTTAGCAGAATAAATATCAAGCCCGAATTCCCTCGTCCACCTCCCAAACAACTTTTTGTCCGGTAAGTGTTAGCGCTTATGTCAAAAGAAAACTTTACGTGGTAAATTAAACACTAATTTGAATTCAATTTGCTATTGCGACTATGAATATAGTATGAACATATTCATTTAAAACATAGTTAGCAAACTTAGCGAATATGAATGCAAAACAAGCCAATTTGAGCTTTAGCTTCTATTCTCGACTGTTGTGGTGTCGCTTTGGGCAGAAAGAAGTCAAGATTGGTCACATTCTGAAGAGGAAACTATACGGCCTCAAAACCTAAAAAATCGCGAAGTAGGAAAATGCCTCACGCCTCGCGTGCAGCACTGAAACACAATCTGGAAGTATTTTAATATAGTTTACTGAACTCCCACGATGTTGAGGGAAATGGTTTGACTTCATATTAATTGGGACGAAACGATTGAAGTTTTTAAGTTAAACGTGAGGTGCTCTGCTTTTTATGTTTTGGAGGTTTAATGGGTGATTGGAAAGGGCACTGAAAGATAAAGTTTATTTTTGGCTGGCAGTGACGTAACGTCACTTTAACTTTAGAAACAAAAGTAATTATAAAATTGTGAAAAGGTAAAACAGTAAACACGCGTTTATTTTTATTAATAAAAGTCCCCTGCAGATTAGTTTATGGAGGTAAGGATTATAATAAATACTGTTTGATAATTACTTGTTTTGAAGCAATGCCAGACTTTGCTATTTTTGTCAGTTAAAATGTCGAAACTGGCCGGGTACGCACGCATACCTGTGCCATATCCGTGATTCGTGATAGAAAGACCTGATAACATCATAAAAGGAAAATACGCAAATCGTAACACCCCACAGAAGATCAAAACACCAACTTGACATGACGCCTGACAAGTGACCTTTCACACTACAGTATCATGAATCACGCAGGCTTAACAAAATGCCCTCTTCTTTAAATTTCTTTTACAAAAACGTCTAATTATAAATATTCTTAATTTTTTTCAGAAGTTTTTTTAAAAGTGTTATTAATGTGTAAGTCAAATCCAAACATGAACATCTATAGCTACCCCCTGGCAAACCCCCGCTGCATTTGCCGTTTTTTTTTAAAACAACGGGATAGGTTCCATTCTTTGATCAAATGCCCCGCTGTCAGTATCTGTGGTTACCTTGATAGTTGACTGCCAAATTCCCAGCTCCCTCCAAGACTGTCCCAACAATAAATAAACGGATGATATATACGTTCTTTTTAATGAAAGAAATAGTTTCAGTCAGTTTTATACAACTGTAAAAAACAAAATCTTCCCTACGGTATTTTACATAATCCTACAACTCGTTTCCTACTATACCATTATTCCATTAAGCCAACGACACGGCATCATAAAATACAGAAAAATGAACAACAAATTCCGCTTTTAAGCTATTAACCGTCTCAAAAGAAGGCGCTTGCAATGCTAGCAACATACATCACCACGGACAAAGAGCTGGAGGAAAACATACGTTGTTTCACCTTTGGAAATGCGTTTGTCCGCATAAAATAACATTAGCAACAACCAGGTGACAAGAAATGCATTATTTCTGGAGCCGACGGGCCCTTAGTGTGGGATTTTATCATAAATTGATACAAACGAAATACGCTTTACCTTGCCGCTCTTTGATTTATTTATAGGCTTGTTAAAGCTTATACTTTTGGCGAATTCGCTTTCGATTTTCTAGAAAAAAGGTTATCTTCGACGAGGGTTGTAAATAATACTGAAAACAATGCTTTTCGGGTTGCCGTCATAATTTTTTGTGATGTACTGTGTACTATTTACGAGTTAATGCCGGTGTCAGATGCCCGGGGGTCGGGACCGGCCATCTAAAACCCAACTGTGGTCAAATGCCCGGAGGATTGTTTGCGTTTAGATTTGATTTACACATTATTTTTTTCATTTCAAGGTTGTTTAATTGTGTCTGTCAGATTGAGGTCATTTAAAAATGCATTGGGTCTAATAAAGACTTGAGATTATTATACCTAAAATCAAAAGTGAAAGTGCAAAATTTGAGAAAACGGTTCTCAGCCATGATGTTCCTCTGTGAAAGGACGTGGAAAAGGTGAACTATATGAAACTTAGAGACGCTCCAAATATTAATTTAAAATCGGAAGCTCTTCTGAGCCATGATGATGGTGCACGATTTTGTAAACACCTGCCTGTCGACGTATTGACTATTGTACCGCAAACTGCAAACAGACCTGCCAACTCTCACACTTTTGGCGTGAGTCTCACTATTTTTGATGTTTTCTCACGATCTCACGACAAGGTCCTGAAATCTCACGACTTTTAGAAATATATCTCCAGAATTTA
>JANSTQ010088214.1:0-14521 GCA_026167885.1 Bergia puertoricense
GTCGTGTCGTGTTGTGTTGTGTTGTGTTGTGTTGTGTTGTGTTGTGTTGTGTTGTGTTGTGTTGTGTTGTGTTGTGTCGTGTCGTGTCATGTTACGTTACGAGCGGCTTCACTACATACGCAAAAGTATACGGGTCCACTCACCACTGTACCATTGCATAAAACTCGAGAGAATTTTGAAGTTTTGTGAAGGGTAGTCTAAAAGCGTCAATTGGTGACTTGGACTATTTGTCAGTTGTTCAGAGCGTTCGTCGCATGTGTTAACGTTATTACAGAGTTAAGAATAATGAAACTTTCATTCAACAGTGTCAAAGACGGGCGATGACAGAGGCTGTTGATCTTCTACACTATTTGAGTATTTCAGCCACACAATTGCGAGTGGAGGAATCAGAGAAACTGACGATTCTATAAATGTTAACTTGCTCTTGTTTGAAAGTTTTTCATTTAGACCAAAGCCCCGTGTGCACAATACAGCATGTGCAATTGCTGAACAGAAATTCGGCTCATATATAGGGAGGTTTAAGACAGGTTAGCTTATTTCCATTTTTTTCCTATTACACTGAAAATCCAGAGTATGTTACAGTTTAAATGTAGCGGCTTTCTACTTGTGTCGCTGCGGTGCATTGTGTTACTACGCTTTGTGTGACTATTAAATTCTTTGCTGAAGTTTTCTTGCTTTCACAGTTGCCACAAGAAGCATGACTTGGACCGCTTCAGTTAAATCCTTGAAGATTTTGCTTGGTTTTTCCCGGTCTTGTCCTTGAAACACTTCCGCTTCCTGAAAATCTCTTGTAATCTTTTGTTTATGAGTTTGCGGCGCCCTTTCCGAAGATTGATTTACAAGTCAAGTTTGTCTACTTCCCCGCTCGACTCATATCGTCCATATCACGCGGTGATTATACTGGTCGTTTATTTGCATTTATTAGTTTCGGTTCTATTCTACTCGTGAAAAAGTGTTTAAATTTGACAATAGACCTGTTTACCTCTCAACAACCGCATATTTTTTTCAGCACGCACACATAGAAAACTGCTTATAGATACGTACTTTTGGACTGCTCAAAAAAAGCTGCCTTTAGTTTAAATAACTTGTAATTTTATCGTCTCAAAAGTTAGACCAACACAACATCGTAAAAAAACTAAATTGATGTCTTGGAAAAAGGGGATAATACGACAGTCGACGTTTTAGTTCAGTAATGAAGCGCGCAACAATTGTCCATGCAGAGAGAGCAGAGATTTCGTTGCAGCATCTGTGTCCGATTTAGAAATGATTGTTAAAGTAACGAATAATGAAGCTTTTAGATATAACACTCATCGAAACCATGGACAACGAACAATTCTGCTGATCATCTCCACCGTACTGGGGTCTTTTCCGGAGTGGAAAAGATTAATGAAAACTTGCTTTTCAATCATTAAACCTATTTTTAAATATTTAAAAATATATTGCATGTCTTTGGAGACAAAACCCATGAGCTAATATAGCACGCGCACGATTTTAGCATCTCTTGATTGTGGTAGAAACCGATCAGTGCATAGCTTTGATCCTGTAGGCCTGCCACAGGCCGCTCTAACTCTATTTGTCTTTGTAGATCATCGCAGGGAAGGATGCGGAACTTTTGAAAAGGAGCTCCAAGCTCCAGGTCAGTCGATCTCTTAGAAATGTTCTTCAGTCATATGTGAATGATGAATAACTCACAACCTTGGAACAATCTGCTTTTATATCACTACGCTGAAGTTCTACGACGAAAACTCATACGAGGATTTATTTAGCATGGCGTAGCACTTTTTCGTATTTTATTTCAATACCAGTCCGTCGTCGTGTTAGAAATCACTTGGGATTGATGTGTTTTGACTTTCTAAGCAGTGATAACACAGAAATGCTAGTTGAGAGCAACTACTGGTGTTCAATACGATGCTGATCCACGTTAATAGATTTTGACAAGCTTAAAGACAGCATAATGAATGGCATTATTTCCTTTTTATTCCTTTTTGCATAAAAAAGGACTTTGAAGATCTACTCCGAGGCGCCAGTATCTATCTATAGATACCATAGGGAAGGTTCCCATAGATCAGTTGCCACTGGACATACTGTTCGGTGGCAAATTTTAACAAAGAAGGTTTATTGTGTTTACTGCCTTGAAGACTAGTTTGGGCTGTCATTTTGGATTTATGTAATTGGGTTTCCTGTACGGGAGTGTTGTGTCATGTAGTTTGACCTAACTAGTGTTAGCTAAATTTAACTCACTTTTGAACAGCCGCCGTGTCCTCAGTGGGTGTATATAAAACCCGAGTGATCGTTTTCGCTGAACACGGAATCGAGTGTCAGCAAACTGATACAAAATCTGAACTTTCCTTGCCTCAAGCACGCTGCCGCAAACTGGCTACTGTCACTCAAAAGTTTACTGACCAAGACTGACTGTAGATTAGTTAGCCATAGTTTTGTATAATATATGTACTGGTAAATATGTTTGCATTTTTCACATAACTATATCGTCTGAGTTACCGGTCTTGTTTCAAAACAGGTAGGCCAGTACTAAGATCTATTAACGTATCGCATATTGTGCTCAGATTTTCAGATATGGGGCGTAATATCCGAGAAGAACAAGAGACAGTCAGTTCTACAAAAAAAACCCAGACAATATTGTACAAGTATGTAGGGCGGGGTTCAGGGTTTGGTTGGGGGCTCAGTGACTGTTTTAACGGCAGGAACATCGGGTCAGGAAAACTCAAGGAGGGCGGACAGGAAAAACTATTCCAACCCGCCCCTGTTAACCAATAGTGCGGAAAAACGGCACGACACACTGTTTTGTGATTTCTTTGCGTGTTCACAAACTGAGATGAATAACTTTTTCAAGCCCTTAATTTTCATACCATGGTCAGAGCGTCAGGCCAAACACAAATCATATTACAGAAACAGAGAGAAATTGAGGACAATGTTAGACCTGTACTGATCAAAAGACCACCTTACCCATGGTTGATGAATGATGGCCCTATTACTCAAAACTGGCCTACTTCTAAGTCTTCTGACATTTGATACATTTATGTTTGACTAAAACGGAGCTTGTCTACTAAATTTGTAAGTATGTGAGCCACAGATATCCTTAGCACGGAAGTTCAGAATGAAATAGAGAGAACACTGCTTTTCCGCTTCACTTTTTTCCGCATAAGAACGTCCGTTGTCGTATTGACTATTCAGTTTGGGGTGAAGTTACTGGATCTCAACCTCAAAATATTCTTAATTGATCTGGAACGTAATATGCTTCGGAAAATTTTGTATCTGTATACATTCAAAGCTAACTGAGTTCATATATATCATACCCAAATGCATTGTTAGTTGCCTATTTTATCACCAAACTGATCAAATGTGAAAATTGCACCCCGTAACGGCCCGTAACTTGCACTGCTCTCTCACGATACTATTTCATGAAGGGTTCTCAGTTCCATTTTCAAAATTTATAGAAATAAACGTTCCTTTCTTAGTCTTAGAAAGAGGTGTCTTTGATCCTTATCGCTTCTTGTAAATAAATGTTCTAATAAAAAAAGCCGGTGTATCTGCCCTGCAGTGCTTTTCGAGTCATTGAGACATATGCACATGCGTGCGTGTTGTTTAAAATCCTGCCATTTTTCTTTTTGTTCACCGCGGAACTGACCAATCAAAAAATAGTTTTAGTAAAAAGGCGGGAAAACGACGCCGTGCTCCATTAGCGCACACGACGCAAAAAATTTCATTCAGAAACTTACTATATATACTGAGAACGAGGTGTTCTTGAACTCTCTCTCAAAAAGTAAAAGGGAAACCTGAAAGTTTTCTTTCAAAGTGCTTCAGGGTAAAAATAAAAACGGAAAATGCCTGAGAAGGAAACTGTTAGCGAAACAACACAGACAACACCTGCAAGAAACGAGGAGTTCCTCAAGACGTCGGAAGTTGAAGCTCCAGAAGAGAACAAGAAAGATATTGCCATTGAACAAAAGCAAGAAAATGTCGAGTCTGAAAAACTAGAGAAGGATATTGCTCCTGAGAGGGAGGACAAAGAACAACAAGAAGATTTACCGAAGACCGAGGACACAGGAACAGAACACAAAGAAGAAGACAGAAACTCGAAAGAAGAGAGTCCGAAAAGAAAAGTGGACGAAACCGCAGCAAGTGTCGAGACAGAAGAGGAAGCTGCGGGGGAAGATGAAAGCCCTTCCAAGAGAAGAAAATCCGCTTAAACAAGCTTAAATGTATATAAAAGAAACTTTTGCAGGATGGAAGGAATTTGCAGAGCCACCCATTATATCGTGGGTATTTTAAAACTGTTCTTTGCTAACCTTAGAATCCCGAAACCTGTCAAAGCTGGTATTTTTGGCTTGGATCTGTTTGTAAGAAACACGTTTCGGTTTAGCTTCAGCCACTCAAATTCATGCACGTACATGGCCTTGGACTTGCAGCAAGTGGTGTGCAGTTTGGACTTTTAATTTGCTGTTAACCTAATTATCGAGAGCGAAAAAATTAAAGCACGTATCAGCCCGGAAAGTTTACGTCTTTAGCTGAAAAACGTTTTAGCACGATTCAAATTTTACTCACTTCAAGTTAATTTGGTTTGCAGACCCGGTCGGCTCAAACGAAGTCTCCACTTGTGGGAAATATTTGAAACGAAGACTTCAATTATCAATAACAATGTTTTCCGCAATAACTGAGCTTAATTTTTTCAAAAGCAGTGACGGAATTTAATTTTTAAACTTGTGTTTTTATTGGTTTAAGTATTTAATAAACGCTGGAGGCATTTTTATCAGTTCATCAACGAATAGTAACTTAAATAGTTTGTAAACAGTATCTTATCGCGGTTTGACTTTTTCGACAGTTATTAGTTTGTGGAACGGAAAAATAAAGTTATCTTCCAACACACTCGCCGTGTGATGGTAATAATATATTTTAAAAAACTAAAAATCAGTATTGAATAAGGAAATTTATCGACTGGTGTTCTTCATAGTTATTTGTTTTATGTCATATTTTTGATCCCCTTTGCCACTAAATTAATCAAATGCCAATTTGGAAGAAATCCGTCGCCTTGAAATACATAAATGTTCCAACATTCTTTTAAATTGAATTGTTTGTTCATCAACGTCTTTTATTTAAACAAACCAGATTCCACATATAAATGACACAGACTTTAAATCAATTTTTTTCTCAAAATATCCAGTTTTCTAGTTCACTGAGTAAAAAAAAAATTGTCTTATTAATGGTGCTCGACATCAAAATTCCAACCGCATCGGGAACTCACAGCTGGCGGCTGGCGCCTCATCGCCAATAACTAATTCCTCACTTTTATTGCTTCAGAGATAAACTATTTCTATCTATCAATGAAATGCGGTTTAACACAAAATTAAGTTCTTTTTTAAAACAATCACAAAACAAGAGAGATTTGCATTTTCATTGATTACAGATTAGCTGTGAATCAGCATGATGATGATCATGGGGCATTCACCCAAGTGATATGAAAATTTTTCAGCCAACTGTATTGAAAAGTGAAGAAAAAACCTTCCAAATTCGGCCAGTCTAAAACTGAATGTTCAAATGTTAAAAAAATACAATTTAATAGTAATATTAATACAATCTTTGTTATTGTGTTAATCAGCTTTTAAAAACAAATATGTATTTGTGCCCCTTTTTCATCTTAGCTGAACCAATCTATAAAATTTTAAACTCAGTTTCAGACTTGGCTGGTATCTTTTTAAAGACAAAATACATTTAAACTGAAGTTTGCGTTCCAAGTAGGTCTATCGTGAGTACTTATATTAATTTGCTCCTTCAGCACGCTTAGTCTGTCTAAAAGGGTTTCTTACGAAAAGAAGTGGAATAAAAGTTGATGTTACGTCAAGAGTTTGTTGATAATAATAAGAATATTTAGAAATAAGCAATCGTTAACTATAAAGATCCGTCAATGAAATTTCTGAAGAGCTGTGGTATTGGTTCACGGTACTGAATTTCTGGTGTGAGATCGGAACGGAAGGAAAACAAGCAATTGGAATGTCTTAGCATTGGCCCACATCGATTCGCATAAAAACTGAGGTGACCTTTTAAATTTTGGGAGTTCCGATCTGAAAAGGAGATGTTTTTGACAGCTGATTGACTGGCATTGGCCATTGTGCCGATTGTTTGTCTAATTATATTCTGCCGAATATGGCGAGGGTGCGCCAATAGTACTATTGAAAGGGCTGTCAATTTAATAACGTTAGATGATCCAGTGATGACCTCTAGCGAGGTGTCAATTCCAATGGTAAAACGTATCCAGACCCGATGAGATTCGAGGGCCAAATAAAGAGACTTGTGCTGTGCTTCTGCGCGTTAGGTTGGTTTCCATCGCAGAGTGGAGGGTTTAGACGTTAATTTATCATAAAGAACTTTAGAAATGGCGGACCGCATCTTGGGACTGTGTTTGTTGTGCTCAGCTTGGGCTCTTGTTGCAAGCCAAACTCCGTCACCTTCTTGTCCAAAACAGTTAGGAGCGAATGCTTATCCGCGTCCTCAGATACCGCTGAAAGGCAAGTATGAAGTGTAGGTTGCTGTTTCAGAGCGTAGCGTCCGTTTGTAGCTTCGAACTCTGTCTTGTTTTCGCTTTATTTCCCCATTAATTTGTTGCTCTGTTGTTGCAGGTTCAGAACCGCAAGTGTGTGTAAGCCAAAAATCGTGCTGCACAAAGCAGATAGAAGCATCTCTGAAAAATAATGCTGTCAGCGACATGAAGTCGAAGATACTAAAGAAGTATGATGGGACGAAATCGTCGTTGATTTCTCTTCATGGTGATCTCAAAAGTAAGTGTTTTTGAGCATTAATTCAAATTTTTGACATAGAATGCGCTTGGCACGTTGGGTTATGGAATATTTGATCAAATTGGTTCTTGATCGCGGAGGGAAGGCTACAATCCAAACATTCGCTTTGCCCACAAGAGTTTATTGACTACACGTATGCTTGAGGACCCTTCTGTGTGCGATTAGCGTGATCACTGATTTCCGCTTACTTTATAATAACATTACAATCCAGCATACTCCAGTGACGAGTACTGAAGCGGAGAGATGGCGTGTAATCTCTCTTGATAGAATTTTACGCTCTCATTTTGAGTTTTTTTTTGCAAGCATATGGCTCGCTGCGTTGAGTTGTGAAGAAGTGTTCTATGGCTATGGTTTCACCTTATCACTTATGACTTCTTATTCAATTTTGTGTTTTAATTCATACGCCGTACGCTTTGGAAATCGAAATCCTGTGAAATGCTTTTGCCGGTCCTCTGGGCACGAGTTCGATTTTGCGTGTCAGCGTTAAAATAGAATTGCAAAGTCTCGAACAATTCCCAGTAATTTTGTTATCGTTTGTGGCCTGAATGTTTCACGAAAAGGCTCTAACTCGTTTGTAATGTGAGAGCTGTGTAAATCGCTAAATATTTCAATTATAAATGTATGTAGTATACGCACTTTGAACATTTGATGGTGTATTTTTATTCGAAGGCTTCGAAGATCTTCGAAGGGCGTTTAGAATTTCCTGTAATCGTCAAAGTTAAGGAAGTTTGTGTACCATTCAAATAAATAGTCTAGTTTCTTTCACCAAGCTGATTATTTTCATTCGTGACAGAATAGAACACAGAAAAATAGTTTGGGTAGTAATTATTGTTCCGTACAGACTTGAACCCACTGAAGCGTGCTGAGGGAACAAAGAAATTGATTATCTTGATATGAAATTGATGTGAATCTCTTGGGCTAATGCTCCTTCAAGCGAGTTTCACTGGGTCGTGTGAAGCAATTATCGTAAATGGAAGCTTCAGTTAAGAAAAGGTTACGAATTCTGAGAGGTGCAAGCCAATTGAATTCCTTTTCTCAAAAGTTTGCTAAATCTGTGGTGTGGGCTCTTTCGCAGTTTCTGTCAGAAATGACAAATTGTTTACAGACGTTGCTTTTCAGTAATAAGATTTTTTAAGTTGCGGCTGTCGTAAATTTATTTTGCGTAAACCATTAATTCAAGGAAATGGGGAAACAGCTCTTTGATGTAGTCTTAAAATTTGGTACCAGTGAATTATGTCCTTGAAAATTTTAAAGCATTTCAATACAAAATTCTTTGCCCCCTGATGTTTGCAGCTCACGTCTTCTTAATCATAAAAACTACCAACCCGTGACCACCAAACAGCGTAATACAGTGGCACACAGCGAAAAACATATTTTCTTCAGCGTGGAGTAGACTAGGAAAGTAAAGATTTACACTAGTTTAACCCATTTCTCGGGAGTGGAGTTTTTACTTCGTGTTCTTAAATCTTTAAATTGCGCGATATCTGTTGACTTCGCGCGCTACTGATCATGACAATGACTGAGAGATTTAAAGTTTTGAAGACATTTTTTCCGAGGTATTTGTTGTTCTAAAACCTGTTAAAAGTAAAACGAAAAATGTCAACTTCTGCGCGTACAGAATGTAACGTGGGTTTTGTTCAATTGTGGCCAATTTTTTGTGTTATTTTTACCATATGAAAACGTCAAAAGATCTTTGCTCGCGGGGTATTTAAACCATGGTAGTCAAAATAATAGTTGTTTTAGTTATAGTGTCGCTGAAGTACAGTAGTAAATTTAGAAAAATATAATTTTAAAAGGTTTTATGACTAAATTAAATGTAAAATGTATGTGTGCTGTAAAGTTAATAGTTGTGAGCTCATGAAAATCGGATGAAGAATCAGCGAGCAAACAGTTCTGGATCGGAATCCAAGCAGTTAGTAAGTTACTTAATTCGCTGTGTCTAAATGGCCGGCAGCCGGCCAGGGTCTTCAAATTACTAAATGGCCGCAGTCGAACTTTTTCCAATAATTCTAGAAATATACAAGTATTTATCAATTGAAAGTCCCCTATATTTATTAAGAATCACCAAGCGCTTCTATTGACTACAATATGGTTTTATTTCAACATTTTGTTTTTTCTCGGCATAGAGTAGTGATGGCTTGTTCGACGGCACTTAGGAAAAATCGTGGCCAACTGCCGGCCAGGGTCTTCAAATTACTAAATGGCCGGCAATCAAATTTTTTTCCAACAAATTATCGCTAAATTATCAATGAAAAACTATTGAGAAATACTCGTAGATTTCTAGAATTATTGGAAAAAGTTCGACTGCCGACCATTTAGTAATTTGAAGACCCTGGCCGGCTGCCGGCCATTTAGACACAGCGTACTTAATTAGAACTGTTGTATAGAAGTAAGAACAATTTGCGACTAAATTTGCCAAATTTTTTTTTAAAGAAAAGCAAATTTCGGACAATATTATTTGTTTCCTAATATATAAAAAGATGACTGTGTTAAAAGCTAAATGAACAACTGGTGCCTCGTACTTACATGTAGTTCTACTGGAGTGTGAAAAAAGTCGCAATATACTGCAACAGTTTTACCCCAGCGCGTGGGTTTTACTGTAAAGTCACAGCAAGTCATACTCATTGTGATGGCCTTATGTTTTGTAATTATAAGCTTTCGAAGATATTTTATATTTTAAATCTGCATGAACAGACACCAAGTCTGTTTTCATGTGGTGTTCTGAGCAACGTGAACGTCGATATTGAGGAAGCTCTCAATTCAAAAGCACCTGTATTCGATTTCAATAGTTGATTGATTTAATGAAGTGTGTTGTTTTGCACTTCAGTAATAACTTTATTTATGGTAAAACCACGCTAGTGTTTGAACCAGTTAACTTGAATCAAACAAGCCAAACAAAATACTTTGTGTTGTTCTCTAATTTACATTATTATTCTCAATTAATACTCAATTTTTTTGTTTTATTAAAAACGAAACATGGCAAATTTCCCTAAAATATTTTGCTTGAAATTCAGCAGAAGTTCAGAACTTTATTTTGCTTTGTCAGTAAACAAATAAGATATACATAATATTATTAAACATTTGTTGGAAAAGTTTAACCCTCTCCGTTTTTTGTAGCATAGTTATCATCAATATTATGCCAATACAGCCTTTATTTTGTTTGTTTCTATGTAATGAATATATAGAAAATATTTTACTGTGGACTGTTGTTACTGATTGATCAGATGCAAATAAATGCATAATTTTAACTAATAAAACACTTATTTGGGTTCAACTTTACAATACTGATTTCAGTTGGTAATACTATATTAAATGATATACATAATAAACCTTTTCTTAGAAAAAAGGTTTTGGTGTCATAAGTATTTTGACTTAGTTATGGTAATTTGCGAAAAAAAAACTGGGACATAAAACTGCAATGTAACTGAAGCAGAATTGCAAAATAAAACTGAAAGCAAACTGCGAAACGATTTTTTTAAAAAATGTGCAATAAGCTACCTGTAGCATTTTTCGTGATCAAATTAATCTGTGGGCTACCATAACACTATCCAGGCCTTTGTTGTTGTGCGTTGGCCAACATATAACATCCTACGGGTACGTAAATCACGTAGACAGCTATATGTACAATCATGTATCCAGGAATCCATTTTTTTTATATATATAACTGAAAGTTTTGTTTGATCCACAGTTTTATTTGGACATATTGTTTTGCAGTGTTTCATTTTGAAAATTGCAATAAACCCTTCAGTAAGGAATTTTATTAGTTAAAATAATTTTCATCGGAAAACATAGGAATAGATTAACAGTGTTATTATTCCAAGTCATTAACTTGTCGGTGGGCTTGGAGTTGAACCCAAATGTTCTTTTAAAGGTTCTATTTATAAAAAAAACATGTACTTGTGAGTGTTGAAGCATTTTTATAATACATTGTATACTATTTAAGATCTATTCAGAACATCTCTTACTGCTAATAAAAGAAAATCTATAAATAAAATAATGATCAGTGTTGTTTTGTATAGACTTGTTAATGTTTTCTGTGAGATTAATAAGACTGATAACTTACAATAAGTATTTCTTGAGTATTAACTGAGATCTCCTGCTGATCTGCCAAAAGTTTCAGGTCAAGTTTATTGAGAACATGTGTATTCATATAGTACATTTAAAAACAAACTGAGAAGTTTTGGAGCAGATCATATAGTTTTAGAAAGTTCTTTAATCCTTCCTTCCTAATAAAAGATTGGCTTAACCATTGAATTTCATCTGAGGATCTGATCTGGTACTTTAAAACTTACAAATACCAATAGTTCTTTTTAAAATTTTAGATTTTCAAATAGTATGGATTACAATTGTTAGTTAATAATAATGTAATTGTGGATATTATTTGTTGTAAGTGCTGAGATCCCCCATTTCAGACAGGCTTCAGCTTAACTGCTGTAATGTTACTAGTACACCTACAAAGATACTCAGTGAGTCTATTTTTAGATTCTATAATGATGGTATTAGTTCTGAAATAAGTTCACATGCAAACACAATGCCAGGCATATGTCATACTGTACATGTATGTCTAGAAATGGCCCTTGGTCTTATCTTTTGATAAGCCTATGTTGTTACAAATATAACAACAATACAATGTGAATGATTGAATTCTCTTGTATGTATTTATGTATTTAAGTGTTAATTATCAGTAATTTTTAGTTCAGCTTGCTGCTGGACATTGGAGAGCAGAGTATGTGTAAGAAATTGAGCAAGTTAAATCATGCAGTCTCTTGGCAAGGTTCGTACAGTATGGGTCATGGAAAACTTGGAAAGCCATCAAGAATTTCTGGGCCCAGAAAACCTGGAAAATCAAAATTAGCCAATACATGGAAAGTTATGGAAAACCAGATCTGTGTTTGAACAAAGTAAACTATTGATATCATCTAATCACAGGCAAACAGCTAATTATAATCCTTAAATTTTTGGGATACTTTCATGATTGTACATGTACATGTACATTAAGTCATGGATTATGTTAAACAAGGTCATAAGAAAATCGTGAAAAAAGTAGGATTCCAGTGTTGATGTTACTACCAGTCTTGAGCTGCCTGAAATTAGACTGAAATTGTATAACATATTAACACTGCAAACATGCTGAGTTGCAATTAAACTGGTCATAATTCTGAGTGAAGGTGCAATCATTGTTTGTTCTTAATTAAACCTGTTGATACAGCTTGGGGTAATGTTAATTTTTATTTTGATAGTGGTATTAATATTTTCTCAACAGAACAATGCTTGTGTGTTTATTATTTTAAGAGAACTTTGTTTTCCTGCATGCACAGTACATCAGCAAATCTGTAATTTTTATATTTTTTAAAGGACAGACAAGGTTATGATATCTTGATCAACAGTAATCCTTTCACCCCAAACCAATAATATTTATCAACTTCTACATGTCTCACTTCCTTACAGTATTTACAAAAAATAAGGTTATGGTTAGATTGCAGTGTGTGATCAATTCCTTTATTCTCACAACAATACTTATTCTGTATTGATATTGTAAGGAGAATATAGTTTACAATTTCATGTAGTTGTTGATAAACTGGCTGGGACTGAAAGGTTTAAAATGTGTGCAACGTTAGTCAGTTGATAAGATCTCAGGCTGCTAACTTGAAGGCCCCAGGTTCAATTCCTGGCTTGGTCGTGTGTTTAGGTGACCTTCTTTTGTCACACTGTCCTTGGACAGGGACGTTAAGCTGTTGTTCCCCTAGATGGATGAAGAGCCACTCTTCATGGAAATGCTGTGTGGGCTAAGCACCATTATTTTCATTATCATTATCATTGTCATTATTATCATTATTGTTATCATTATCATCATTATCATTATTATTATTATTAATATTAATATGTGTGGTTACAGTAGTTTATTGTGTTTTGCTTATTCAAAGTGAAACCTTGGTTGCTATAAACCCTGGGCAGAGTTTATAGCAACTTTTTAATTAACTAAGTCTAATGGCTTTTCTTTTTCAAATACAAATTTAGATTACTTTAAAGAAACCATACAAAGTGCATTTATGGAGAACATCCAAAAGTGGACTAAAGAAAACAAGTTGCCAGAGGCTGGGCGCACAGTTCTTGCTTCATTTTTTGCTGACCTCCAAAACTATTTGACTGACAAGAAGATCAATATAAGGGATGTAGTCAAAAAGTTCTTCGAAGAGGTGTTCCCAATTCTTTACCAACATGCACTTGCATCAAATAAAGGAAGACGTTTGACAAATCCCTATGCAAAATGCCTCAAGGATAAATATGATTTGGTTTTACCATTTGGTAAGCATCCAGATGAAATCACAGCTCGACTCATTGACACTTTACAGCCTGTGCAAGTGTTTCTTGAGAATCTTCAGTTTGGTGCAAGAACCATGGAGCAATCAAAAGGGTTTAATTTCACTTCAGGATGTGACAAGGTGTTATTACAAATGAGTGGTTGCTCTTTGTGTAAAGGATTTGGTAACCTAAAACCCTGCCACAGATTTTGTACAGATGTGTTAAAGAACTGTTTGGGCACTGAAATTCAACTTCAGAAACCATGGGGTGAGTTTATTGATGCCTCAAATGCTCTTGCAACTGGAATGGCTCATGGATCAAACTTTTTCAGCATTAGCAATGTGATGGTCACCTTTCACCAGGACATGGGACAGGCACTTGTCTATGCAGTCATGCACCAGACTGAGGTTTTGACCAAGGTAAGTAATTTGACACAAGTGGCACAGTGAGTGGTTAGCATGTCGGACTTGATTGTAACCTGAAGGTTGTGAGTTTGAACTGCCATGTTGTGTCTTTGAGCAAGGCACTTTGTTTGACTTATTCCAGTTAGGGACGTCAAGGTGGTGTAGGGGCGTCAGGGTGATGTAGGGGCGTCAGGGTGGTGCAGTGGCAGAGCACTCACCTCTCACCAATGCGACCTGGGTTTGGTTTACAGCTGGGGAAGTATGTGAGCTGGGTTTGCAGTCCCTCTCCAATGTCAGGGGTTTTCTCAGGGTACGGTACTCCAGTTTCCTCCTCCATCAAAAACCGCTAATTACACCAACATCTGAGCAGTTTCAGGATTAGCTTTGCTATTTGAAACTTAATAGAGATTAAAGTCAACTCAGCCATACTGTATATAAATGTCAGTACTAGTTTCTGCTAGGGGTTAATACATGTGTATATAAACCTGTGGCTGATTAACACCTGGTCCTGGGGGAGTCACAGACTGTCATCGGCATTGACAAAACCTGGATCGGATCATCGGATCATCGGATTGGATCATCGGATCGGATCGGATCACCGGATCGGATCACCGGATCGGATCACCAGAGAAAAAAAACAAGAAAAAAACATAAAATACTAATTCTAATTTAAAATAATTCTAATTAAAATAGTTTTACTTGTAAAATTTCTCCAGCGATGCGACTTCTAAAGTAAATTACTCCATCGATGCGACTTGTAAAGTACAATTACTCTAGCGATGTGACTTACTCTCTGTACAACACTGCAACATCATTGCCACATGGCTTTGGTGGGATGTCACGTGACTCCAAGCAGAAACGATTTTGCCATAAAGTCATTGTTAGTATTGGGTGTGCAATTTTTATTTTCCATTCGTACAAACCAACTGGAAGCACAAATACCCTTTATTGAACTAGCTGCTTCCCTGGAAGAAAGAAATATAAAAATAAATAAAATAGATTTAA
>JANSTQ010088325.1:0-14520 GCA_026167885.1 Bergia puertoricense
CCCAGGGAAAATTTCCTTTTTTCAAGCTTCAGGGGAACTTCTGTATTCAAACTGACCAATGTTATCCAGAGGGAGTGAGTCCCCCAAGGGATAAAAACCCAATGGAAATCTATCTGACTCACTACTAAATACATAAGCAAATGCAAAGGATCGCAGACTGAAGTTAATTTAAGTCTTTAAAGCGTCTGTTTCAAGGTATAATTGCACAGTCTTCCTATTGCTCGGCAAAAGACGCTAAAAATACAAGAATAGCTTCTACTTCAAATAATTCAAGCACATTTCTGCCTAAAGCACTGCAAATATATGGTACGGATGGTTTATTTTGGAGGGTGATTGAAACAGATTGCAATTATTAGTGTTGTAGCCAATTTAGTGTTGTCATGTACGATAACTTATTAATTAACGTACAGTAATTTATCACAAAAATGCATTGATCCGTGACAATTCCGTTTGCTAAAAGAGTTTCTTTGTTTTATTTAAAAGTTTTCCCCAATAAGAATTTACTTTGATTAAAAATGAAAAGACCTGGTTTTAGAAAGCAGGAATTTTGTGTGGATTAACCTGAAACTGCCCCTTCAAGAAATGAAAGGTGCTTGAAAATATTTATCTCACCTTAAGGATGATCATACCAAAAGACAAGGACATAGTTGCAACAAACAACACCTTCGTCAAATTGTTGACCTCCAAGTCAATCAGACCAACCTACATAAACCAACCACATGAAACACAGTCAACTCTCGCTATAGCAAGACATCCTTGGGACCACCATTTGGTGTCCGTAATAGCGAGAGCCCAAAATAGTGGGGTGTGATAGGTGTGGCCCAAATTTTTGTTGTTAAGTGTCACATTTACAGGTATATGATTGTATAACTTATACCAACTATACTGTCTTTCGAGTTATTTTGTAGTTCACATTTCCTTCATACATTATCACATAATATGAGTGACCAAAATACCAGCTACTGAACAGACAAATGAACATTCCAACTGTACAGTCATGTAACTTCTGAACTACTGGCTAAAATAAATTAATGTTAAACTGACATGTACATGTTTTGGTTGAGAATGTGCCAGAGTGAAATTATGAAACCGGTTGCAATAATTTTATTAATAATAAATTGATCAGCAGGAGATGATAAAATGTGAGACACAAGTCTGAACAGGCTCTACCTTGGTCTTTGGATTGGATGTGTTCATGACGCTCCTAGTCTCTGCCCCTGTGTAAATGACCACGCCCAAGGCAGTACCGGATGCCACCACTGTATTGGCCCACAGGGTGTTCTCCACACTCAAGGGGTCCTCTGTTCGTTCACCATCATACTGCAATGAACGATACAAAGTGAATAAAGACAGCAACAGCATTGCAAATTAAAAAGCTAAACCAAGCAGTGAAACCACAAAATGTTCTACATTGTATAATAAATTTTAGCAATAACCAGGGCTTCTGATACATGTACTTCAAGAAAAAAATTGGGAAAATAGTGCGACAGTGATAGCAAATTGTGCAGCATTGCACAGCAGTGATAGCAAATTGTGCAGCAAATTACACTATTTTTCCTCGATCTCATTTTAATTACCTTGTCACATTATGAAAAACAATTTTAAGATTATGCCATGACTACTGGTAGGTTCTTGAAAACTTCAAGCAGAGGCTGTGGAGCACCTTAAAAAGTGGAGGGGCTGAGCAAGCACCAGAGAAATGCTCCCCCCGGGATATTTTGAAATTTAAGTTTCTGAAATTTCCAAAGATGGGTCAAAACTTCAAAATATGGAAAATATAATAGAATGCATGTTACTTTAGAAAAACAAATGTGAAAACGTTACTAAAGTTAAAATTTCGACAGCACATGAATGCTATCCATCAGGAACACAACTCTACATGTAGAACAGTATAGTTTAATATGATTGTGCCGAGTTTTGCCAGTCCATTTCTGTAAAAGTGCCAAAGTTCTGTTTGTGGTTCTCGTTACAATCTAAGACTTCACTAAATTTCCTGCGAAAGTGTCAGCTGTGGCGCACAAACTGTACCATATCAATGCAGGTCAGTGGTTCTGCTTATATTTGGTGTAACTGAATTTTAAAAATATGTGAACCTAGCAAATTAGGCACTGCCCTCAGCAATGACACTTTTTATTTGATTCACTTCACAGCCTAGTGATAAAAATCACCTTTCTTTTGCAAGTAACTGTGGAAGATTTACATGTTTCATGCAAAAAATGAAAAGTTTGCAAGCTCTTTATACTTTTCTAAAAAAATTGACCAAAAAAACCCCTCCCTCTTCCCCGCCCCTGTCAAGACACTCACAACCTTAATCAAAATCAAAACAACCAAACTATAACACAGCAGCAGATCATTACAAGCACTTACCCTTGTAAATGTACCAATGAAACTGTGGATGTCTCTTTGTGGCTTCTCTGCATACACTGAAGCACTGATGTTTAACAGATCCTATAAAGAAATCAGAGCTACAGATCTGTAGTCTAGCTATTGCAATAAACTGCCTCAGGCCTTAACATGCCAGAATTTTTTCCTTAAACATTTACAATCTGCTGGATGGCTTTTGTGCTGTCTTTAAAACCACTGCAAATAGGCCTTCTATTTACACTGTCTTGGAATAATTTTTCCTGCACACTTACACAAGGTTTCAAAAGTTAGATTACAGACTTTACGATAACTGTGGTTTATCGTCAGCAAAAATAATAATTATTAAATAAAAAAGTTTCTAATAAACTTCTACTGCATCTTATCAAGATAACTTTTAAAATGAAGGGTTTGTTATAATAATTTTTATAAGAAAATGTAGCACAAAAAGAGTTGATTTAGCAATCAGTACCTGGTCGCTGGGCAACCGCTGACAAGCGCCAACAGTCAGACGTAACTTCCAATCTGTCTCACCATCAAGTTGGTCTGTACGAATAAAACAAGTTCCTGGAAAGAAAACAGTCAGGTGTATATTGAAACTTTTAAATAAAACAAAACTCTTTTATCCAGTACATTGTTTCAGAAAAATAATACCCAAAAAAATAAATTATTTTATTCAATACACAAGTCATGTTTTCTATGCATAAAACAATGTGAATGTGAAAAATATAATTATAAAAAGTACAGTATAGAGATGGTCAGGTTCAAGCCATATAGAAAATTCTGATGGCTTAGTCTACTTGTAATGAAGGCGCACAAGGACAAGTGTTCTGTGTGTTTTCTACTAAGAAATTTCTTGGTAGGTCTAATATTGCAAAGCTAGAAATTAAATGGCAGAAAATAAAATCTTACTCTAGTTTCTTCTCTTGCACATCAGCATATAATATTATAGAATCAACTTATAAATACATGTAACTGCCTAACCATAGCTACTTAACTCAATTAGCTCTCTCTAGCTATTTTTAAGTAGCTGTGCTCAACATCTTATAAACAAAAAAAACTGTAATACATATCCTATACAAAAAGAGTGCAAATAAACACAATGAAGCAGAACTGCAAGTTTTGTTAACAAATCCTAAAATTTAGGAATCGCAGGATACCCATTTGATCAAACTTGTCTGTAGCAAGGTGCATGAGTGAATAGAAGACGAAATACAACTTAAACACTATTGTATACATGTACTGTAGTTTCGTTCAGAGCTAACTGATATTGATTTCATAAATACTGTACATCAGTGCTCAAAAATATAATAAATATTATACCATTTTTCTCTGATGTTCGTAGAAAAATCATATCTGCTGGAACTCGTTGATTCTGAAAATGAAAAAAAAACTATTAGCTTCAGTATGAATGAAATTCAAATTTAGGTCTAAAATAGCTGAAAAAGTTTTAATGAGAAGGCATTATTTTCCATTTTTATGCCATTGCAGGCTTCCTCAAAAAGCCAGATTACAATCATTTGCATAGATCAAAACATCAGAAAAAGGTTGTAAAAGTCAGACAAGAATAGAGGACAGTGGGCAAAAGCAAGTGGGTCTAGCTAGGGCAAAAATTAGCAAAGTTAAAAAATACTCCATATTTTGGCTTTCGTGTACAATCTAAAAATTCAACATACCCGAGATTCTATACACAGCCCTGTACATGTAGAATAACTTTATTATTACAGTTCTCTGATCATATACATCATCTTTATTTAGTTGAGTTGAAAATCAACAGCTTGGAGCTAGAAGAACCAATTTGACCATCACAAAATAACTGCTTTTTCAGAAAACTTTGCTGCAAAGGAGTTAAATCACAAAATGCTAGCATTTTATAGCACCCTTCATTTTTAAAAATCACATAATGTAGCAGCACCAGAGATCACATTATGGAAAGTAGGGCCAGAAGGAGTTACATTACATGGACAACCAGTAAGATGGTTTGTGGTGTTTTGCCCCTTATACAATCATGTACTTGTATTTCCTTGTATATGTAGGTACGCATATGGCATGGACACAGCACAGAACCTGGTAGCAGAAAATTTTGCATTCCTTGATAGGATTGCCAGTGATCTTAAAAATCAAAGTCATCTGAAGCCTCCATGATTGAAACAAAAATTCCACGACTTTTCCTAATTTTCAAAACTCCTGACTTTGACAAACTCTGTAGCAACCCTAGCTTGGCTGTTGTCTGCAAAGAACTTTTATGCACAACTGCTACACTGACAAGAGATGAATGCCAACCTTTTCAATCAGAATCAAGTCAGAAACCTTGATTTTGGAACTTGGTACTTGTACAAGTCCTGCAATTGTAATAAATATTATTGTGAAAATAATTAACATAATGATATTATTGATAACAAAAATAACAACTGCCTCTTAAACTGTAGTTTCGATCAGAAATTATAATTATATATAATATTAATAATAATTGTGACAATAATAAAAATATTAACAATAACCACAAATTTATTATTTAATAACTTGTCTGTCCAAAGACTGGCTTTTCACCTACATGTAGTGAGTACTTAATTAACATATCATCACTGCCAACAAAAATTACAATACCCAAATTGCATAAGTCAAGTTCATTTTTCAGGCATTAAAGGGCAAACTAATATATATGCATGGGACCTACCCCTCCCCTAAACCCAAAACATAATCTTAACCACAACCACAATCACAACCCCGACTCTAACCCTATTTAAACTAACTTTTCGTGTGTACATTATGTTAGCTTAGTTTATAAGATCTCAGACTTTGCTAACTAGAAGGTCCCGGGTTTGTCCATGGGGTGATCTCCTTTCACCACACTGTCCTTGGACAGGGACATTAAGCTGTTGGTCCCCCAGATGGAGGAAGAGCCACTCTGTGGAAATACCGCCTGGGTAATGCCATTATTATTATTATTATTATTATTATTACTATTATTATTATTATTGTTACTAAGGGGAGGAGGGGTAGGTGGACAATTGCCAAGAAAACTCCATTGATATTACACATAGATAACAAAGGTACATGATTGTACACAAAACTACTTTTAAAAAATAATATTTAATTTTCAGGATTAGATAAGTACATGTATATATTAAACACATTTATATGATAAAAATATTTTAAATTTAATATAATTATTTTTATTATTATTATCATTATACTATAAATAATATATAAAATAATAATTATTACTAAATAAATATAGATTAATTTAATATTAACAATTACAGTAGTTCACTACATTCAACTTGAACAAAACTTTAAACAAGTATAGTTTGTCCATTTTGAAGGTCAAAAAACTAATGTCAAAAGCCATTCCAAAGGTACACCTTTTCTTGTGAGAACCTGGTACTTCTGGGAGTTCACTTCTTTGTCTCTCCTGAATCTTAAAAAATCATCATATGCTTCTCGACACATTGTGACAAAAATAACAAAGCCCTGGTGAAAAAATGGCAGTGTGTCACTTGTGAATAACTTGCATTCGCTGTGGTGGCAATGAAACTGAGCAAGATTTATTTCCTGTTACAATGTATGCACATACCCACTCCCCCGACATGTACATGTATTTCTGCTCTCACTCACTCAGACGTTATTACAACAGTCTTGAACATCTCAGGTAGAACTCTTGAAACAATAACAAATAAAAGCAAAGCAAATCATACAATCCATGTACTGTACCTCCATAAATTTAGGGGCCAACCATTTTAATTCCAACTTTTAATGGGGGAAGGGGATTGGTGAGTTATTTTAAAAATAAATATTCAACAAGAGAAGAAAAAATACTGCAGTTCCTGTATTTTGACAAAATTAAATTCTTGCAGCATTTCAGCAGAATCATCTTGCACCAATAAGGCCATCTCCATCCCCCTCCCCCCTCCCCCAATACTGCAAAAGTCAAAATGACTGGCTGCTAACCTACATGTAAATGTTCTGACTCATTTCTTCTGCTTGAACCTTTCTCTGTGCACTTCCCATCCTTACCCTGACCCCCTCAAGGTTCCAGTTTATCACAACAGACTGCAAATCAAACAAACCAGTTCTTACCAGAGGTCCCCAGTAGGTGTATAGATAACCAATTCTTAGAGCTGGAATGAACTGAGAGCTGGCCACCAGCAGAAAGTAAAGGTTGAGAAAATACTTGAACTCATTAAACAGTACCTGAAATTGAAAACACTCATGAAGTAAAATCAAGCTACTGTGGCTAATTTATTATTATTTAGCTGTCACAGCTTGATATACATTTACCTTAAAAAATATACATAATAATTATAATTATTACTGCATTATTATTTATAATAGAGACCTTAAGATACCTGCCTATCAGTATACAGGTACAGGTAGCTTACCTGTACCCGTAGCTGTCTGTGCATGTTGCTGTAAGTTCATAAACACTTAATATCCATTTCAGCCTTGCTCCTACCCATTTTAGCTCACGCATAGACTGCTGCTTACCCCAGGACAATGGGGTAGTGCTACTGGGTAAAATCGATGATGTCATCAAAAATAGTGCTACCCGTTACCTGCACACCGATTTTGGGGCATCTTAAGGTCCCTAATAATAAATCTATACAGTCACTTGTATAGCAGTATTTCTTAGAAATGCTTATACAGTACAGCTAAGAATTTAAAATCTGAAAAGTAGGTAGTAGGTATAAGAAGTTAAAAAATCTGCAAAATACAGACTATAATTTACTACAACTGTAATCTAGGTACATGTACATACACAATCATGTACTCATCCGGTGTAGATATAAATAGAAGTCAAGATCGCTAAAACTTGTTAATATAAGATTATGGAGAAACAAAAAAGGTAAGAACTTAAATTTAATGTTAATCTTTGGTTTGATTACTAAAAGCTACATGTATGCAAAAGAGCCAAAATGTATTTTAAAATAGTGATAGAGTTGCAAATTTCAAAAGAAAGGGAGTTTCAAAGGAATGGAGCAGCACAGGAAAAAGAATGGGCATCATAGGTTTTCTAGTGATACCTTAAGAAGGTCTGCAGAGGAGTTTCTGGTTAGCTGAGTGAAGATTTCTTTAACTGGAACTGTAGTGTGTAACAGAAAAATACTGAGCCTGACTTCAGAATATCTCAGGCAGCCACAATATAACAATAATTTCAAGATGGTTCATGATACATGTACAGGTACTTGTACATGTACTTGACCTCAAAGGACAGCCTAGTGAGCCAGAACTTTGGAATTCAAGAGAAATTCACCATACTGAAAAAGATGGCACCATGCAATGCATTGTGGTAAAAGGGGCAAATTATGCAAAGAATGTAAGCAAAGATGGCTGACTTTGAGATGGATTTTCAGCAGTAAGAAAAAAATGCCTAACTATAGTTGTTGTGTTGCCTATTGCTGCCACAAAAGGTGGTGCTGTGGTAGTACAAGCCACTGAGGTTCTATTCTTTTTTGAAAGATGAAAATTTAAAAAAGAAATGGATTTGGAACCTCAGTGACAAGTGTAAAAGCAAGACTGTACAAGTGGAGTTTTATTTGTACTTAAATTATGACTTCCCCTACACTTCAACCATTGTACAGCTTCTGTTTTTGTTAGATTTCTCAGCTCCTTTATTAATTTTACCACTTCAATTTCTTTTTCATTCAGCAAAACCTTCAGAAAAACTATAACCAGTCACAGTGGACCATGACCAGCCACCATCTTTGTTTAGTACATTCTTTGCATATTTTGTCCATTTTACCACTGACAATGCATTGCGTGGCACCATCTTTTTCATTATGGTGAATTAGGTTGCAAGGACTCTTTAAGAACTGTGCAGACCTGTATATTATGTCTTTTTAAGAACCCTAATTATGCTAATACTAAAGAATAATGCAAAACAATCATGAGAGATTACACCAATGGTGTACAGTAACATCCCAGTCTGCAGATGCTGTGACATTTAATATAAATTTTCAACTCTCAGCAAAGCTAGTAATTGAATATGCAACCTTAACTGATATTTACATGTACATGTACTACAATAAATTATAATTATATGATAATAAAATGCTGATTAGGCTGTCAATAATTTGTTTTTCAAGGCACACATGATTGAATGAGTAACTTTTCTTTTGAGTTTTGCTGTTAGTACAGCTGACTGTGATGTACATCATACATGTACGTTCTAAATTATGTACAAGTGTACAGCTACAGTGACATGGCAACTATTGGGTTAGATTATGAGTTTGTGATGTGCGATCAACTCAGTCTTTAATTCTCATGACAAATTAACATGTTTTGTATTGATATTGTAAGGAGAAGATAAGTGTTGATAATGTGGCTGAGCTGAATAGTTGAATAACTTATTAAGAAATCCTCACTTACCAAAGGAATGAAAGTGAAGATGTTGTACTTTTGGTTTCGTATTACATTTCTTGGGAATTTTTGAGTTGTTGACTGTGGAAAGAAGAGAAAAAAATCAAAAACTGGAAATGAAATTAGTGTAATCACTCCATTCAGCCCTTCTGCTCTAATACATTGTAAGCCCCCTGCCCCCTTGGGAAATCCAAATCTATAAAATACACAAAGCCCTCCACCCACCCCCTCTCTATTAAGCCTCTCCCAGGATCCAAGAGGGTGTGAGTTAGAGGTGCATTAATAATGGTGTTTACTGACATTGGTTTACTGACATGGCATGAGGTCTACTAATAATATTTTGACATTAAAAATTCTTCAGTCTATTAATACAAAATTTGAATGTGCTCTAAAATTAGTTTGCCTACTGTAAGTTTGAAAAGCTATTTTGTATCAGCCAATAAGAAAGTGAGGAATCAAGAAACTGTTTTTAATTAACAGATTTATTCTAGGTTTAATATATTTAAAACTGGGGTTACAAGTAGAAATGGATGAGATGGGCATTTCAAGAACATTGTGCCCTAGAAAATACATGTAATCCCAACCAGACCTTAAGCCAATAGGTGGAGCTTGCCCAAAGCCCTCCCCACAGGGACGGCGGAGCAGAATCTGAGCTAGGGGTGCTGAAAACAAATTTTTCCATAGGGGGAGTCGGGGGGTGGATGGGTGGGGTTCCAGTGTCGTGGCATCCCAAGAGGTGTTTAAAAACTGGGCTTTGTGAAGTGCTTTCCGAAATATTGCATTATGCTGTAGCAAAACTGAGAAAACTTTTGTTCAGCTTTTGTGAAAAGCTAAGGGTGCTAGAGCACCCATAGCACCCCTGGTTCTGCCATCCCTGCCCCCCACCCACCCACACATATACACTCAATCTACAATGTATGGGCCTGCAATTGTTTACCATTTTATTTTTAAATAGTTTCTTAAAAAACCGAAGTTCCCTGAGAGGAACACAGATTATGAATCACAATACAAAATTTAAAACTGTCAATAAGTATGGTGCAATGAAATGAAAAACTGGGTTCACTAAAATGAAGTTTGAAGTAGAAAACCATATAAATTACATTAATTTAATATGTGACTGTGTGATCATCTAAGCTTGTTCATTTATTGTAAATTTCTGTCATCACATGAATTTATTCAGTACATAACTTTATAAACACATACAGTACATTGTACAAAAGTACAGTCTAATCATCTCACAATTCAGTCAAATAATCTCTCTTGATGTCAAGAATTCATCAAACTCCAAAATATTTTCTAAACACAACTCATAGTAAAGTTGAGTTCTGTTGCTCACTTGAGGGCATGTTAAAAACAACTTGGATGTTAAGCAAGATAAAACTGAATTGCACTGTGAAAATGAGTCACATCTTTCATCAACAGGCTACACAAAATATAGTATCAAGATTGGCATCTTGGAAATTAGCATGTACCAAAACATTCTTAACTGATTGGAAATTGACAATTTTAATACTAAAATCATAATTATCTTAATATTGCAAGTTTCACTTTTCTCTGTATCCCCAACCCTTGCACAACCATTTTAAAATATTATACTAAATAAATTCTGTTAAACAATGTGCTATTACAAATTAATACTGACAGTAAGATAAACAACTGATTAGAACTAAGCTTACTGTACCTCTCGTCCCAAAACAACAGTTCTTGCTTTCATCTTCATGGTCCCTTGAAGTGTTGATCTAACTGACTCCCAACAGCTATATAACAAACACAGATAAATATAGTTAAATAATAATATTCTTATTATGCACTTGTAAGTTGTTATGAACTAGTGAATTTTTAAAATATAATCTAGCTTTATGTTAGTCTTACTGAAGTTCTTACCTTTTTGATTCCATTACTATATTATTTAATTAATATGTAATGTCTGCTTTTACTACATGATTGTAAATTTTACTGCAGACGATTTTTATCCAATGTGAATAAAGACTTTGTTATATTACCGAAAGCCGTGTGCAGTCATAAATCATTGTGATATTCAAAACTGCTTAATATTTCCTACAAAAAATGGTTGCCTAGCACCATACAGCACACCCATTCAAATGAATAATTTACAGTATATATTATAATTTTTAAATCCCTGCATAAATTTAACAAAATGGTAATCAGTTAATAAAAAAATCAAAAAAAATCAAAGAGAATTAATTAATTTTTAAAAAAATTTCAGAAAAACTAACCAGACATGAGTTATTTCACAGTAAAAATGAAAGCTTGACAACAACATATCAAATAATCTAACCCTTTCAGCAACAAACATGACATATGATATATTGCTAAATTCTTCTAAACTGTATCCATACTTTCCTTTTAAACACTTTGGGAGAATTTGGCTTTTCATATTAGATAGAACTTTGTTGTGTGTGATCAGTTCCTGTATTCTCACAACAAATCCACTTAGTTTGTATTGATGTTGATATATATATATATTAGGTTATTCGGCAGAAAGTTGCATAATACGGCTGGTTATTTTTATGAATCAGTTTTATTTTTTCAAGCCTTTAGACGAGAAAAACTAAAACTGATGAGTAAAAACAACCAGCCGTATTATACAATTTTCTGCTGAATAATTTGTTTATTATATGACGTGAAGCAATTTATGACAATGAGTCAACTCTTATGACTCTTTAAAACTGCAAAAACTTCAGATCTGATAAAGAACAACTGTCCCGACAGTAACTGACAACCAATGAACCAGTTCGAAAACTGTGTAGTAATGTCTCATGTATTTGCACTCGTTTTGTTGCATATTTGCACTCTAAAATGCCATGTTGTATAATAAATGTTGATAGACTGGCTAATCATACATACTCTGTCTCAATAGAAGACAATTTTATAGTGACTGAGAATGTATAAATTATTGTACAACTGACATGAGTTCCTGAGCTGGCTTGATACAGCTACATGTACAAATTTAATATGTATTTTATCAAAGTTAAGCCATGCTGTTTTAATGTTCTCACTGACTCACAGATTCTCTGATTTTTTGACCAGATTTTGGATTTAACAGATAATTTTAACAATTATAATGTTGCAGACCAGCAGATTCACTTTCAGTTTATTGATTCAGATTAAAGTGTAAGCAAAAATAAATGTGGATCACTGGATTAACCTCCTTTTCATCCCCCTTACTTTTGCTATTATTTGCAGTTTGATTAAGTTCGACAGACAAATGGTCAATTGAATTTGCTGTTATTTAGTATATTTGGAAGCTGGATGATCAAAGTCATTTAAACTGAGATTTTATTTGACGGTCGTACCTTGGGTAAAGAGAAGTAAATTTAAAGTTGGCGATTGACCACCATACAGTATATCGTGTAAAGTTCTATAAATTATATCGACTCATAAATTAAGTATCAAAGCATAAATGAAAGTCTGTCGATACGCTTCAAGGGTCAACAGTCTTGAACAGAGGTAGAGCATACAGTTAACATATTTTCATGATCCAAGAAAGCTGATCAAACATGTACCAGGTTTCCAAGGCAATGTGCTGTTCTTTTGAATGATAGCAACTCAGTTCAGGTGAGAAACTGCAATACGAAGCCCGCTACAACGTTAATATTAAGTACAGCTTGACAGCTTGATAAACAGATGATTTACAGTTATCAAGTAATCGAACGCTGCATGCACACGTTTCTAGTCGATCACGAAACGGCAAGATAATCTATCCGAGCTCAACACTTTACAGTTCAATACAAACATACTGTTACCTTCTGAATGCAGCCTTCCATCCACCACAACAGAACCACCAACATCGACTACAAATACTTTTCGACCGCCTTTTTCTCCACTTTCTGACACCGCCTACGCGCCGAGAGGTCTGGTACCCTTCAGAAAAATAATCTTCGTCGTCATCATCGAAGTCGTCGATCATTAGCGGCACTTCATCCATTGTATCTTCCGGTGTCGTCACTCGCGGTCGGGCCTGAGTTCTTTGCTTATTATTGCCCACGAAAATGCCATTATTTCCAATAACTCTCAAGGGAATTTCTTCATGAGGCATTCTACATCTGTTTATCCAAAGCTGGCTGGCAGAAAATGTTTGATTCTAGGAAGCAGCTTGAGGAAAAACGGATAAAATTCAAGACGGTCATATCACCCTTTCACATCCGCCATGTTGATTCAAATGTAACCCCGCTGGCCTGATAAGCGAGTAACGTGTGTTCGTTTCCTGATTCATTTGTTGCCTTCTGGGGAGAGGACAGTATGTATTTAGCCAGTTTCTTTCAGTTTTCACGGTTCATGAAGTTACTGCAGGAAATAATTATGTATACCCAGAAATTAAAACACTTTAGCATTTTACAGAGCTCCAAATACATTACGAATAAGATAGCCTCCGGGGAAAAGGGGGGAATAGTGAGGGGGAGAAAAAACTGAGGGGAGAAGGGAGGGTCTGGGGACGAAAGTTTTGACCTCTTCATTAGAAAGGACGTACCATTTGATAACGTGGGGGGAGGGGAAGGGGATGTTTCACTCAACCCAGCTCCTATTATAAGCAATATTGTTAAAATGTCAGGTCCTATCTGCGGTCCAAAGTTTTATTAATTTATTCGTTACAAGGGACGTGCCGTTTGATACCGTTGGGGGGGGGGGGGGATGGTTCATCCAATCCAGCACCTATTAAATCAATAAATGTCAGGTTCTATCTCAAGTCGAAAGTCTTTATATATTCGTTATAAGGGACATACTATTTGATATCATGGAGGAGCGGGGGGATGGTTCACTCGACCCAGCTTCTAAATCAACAAATGTCAGATCCTTCCTGAAATCCAAAGTTTTGACCTCCCCGTTATATGGGATGTACCATTTTATGTCGGGGGGGTGATTCACTCAACCTAGCACTAAAACCAATAATTGTCAGTCCCTATCTTTGCACCTTCTCTGAGGGTCGAACCATTTGATATTGCGGTGGTGAGAAGGGGAGGGCAGAATGGGAGGTGAAGGGGGGGTCGCTTAACCAATAAATTTCAGGTCCTTCCTTAGGTCCAAGTTTTGACCTCTTCGTTGAGGGGCGGACCATTTGATATAATGTGAGGAGGAGAGGAGGATGGTTCATACAGCCCAACAACTAGACCAATAATATTGGTTTCTTATACCGTCGGTCAAAAGTTTTGACCTTTTCAACTAAGAAAGAAAATAGTAGTAAATTGAACATCCAAATGGTTTGCATTAAATATGCGCACTATAAACATAATGCGCATGTGCATTACAAAATTAAGATGCGCACGTGCATGTCATTCCAAGGTGCGTGTGGACGTGATATTTTGATGTGCGCGGGCGCATTTTCTTTTAAAATGAACATGCGCACATTGCCGTAGCCTCAAGTAAGTTTACGGGGAGCAATAAATTACTCAGAGGTTGCCACTATTGCAAGTAGAGGCAGGCTATCGGTTTTACGCACCAAACCGGGTTTCATCAACCAATCGGGGTAACCTACCCATCTGGGTTACCCCACCTACCCATCTGGGTTACACCACCCACCGGGGGTACTCCCCTTTCATGTAAACAGGGCCTTAACAACTATTTAGATTGAGGATACAAACAACTAAACACATAATTCTTACAAGGGAGAGTATATTAGTATATTAAAGGATAACTTTGAGTTAGGAAGAGTTAATGTTAAGCGAGATTGCCAAATCAAGTAGTGGTAGTAGTGGTAGTGCTGGTGGTAGTAGTAGTAGTAGTAGTAGTAGTAGTAGTAGTAGTAGTAGTAGTAGTAGTAGTAGTAATAGTAGTAGTAGT